>CASHTH010001814.1:0-26529 GCA_030341885.1 Geodia barretti
CAGCTGGCTGAACGGAGCTACGCTTTTTCCACTTCCACTACGGGTGAGTCAAACCGCCGTGTGTCTCCTAGTTCCGCACCGCCGGCGAGAGCTAGTGGGGGATATGCTGATAGGAAATTCAACATTGTCCTGTATGGAGTGGATGAGTGCACCCCTGGCTTATCCAGAGCGAGCAGGCTGGAGTCAGACCTTGGCAATGGGGTGTCTGTTCTATCTACACTCGATAGCTCAATACAACCCCAATCTATAAAGGATTGTTACAGGCTAGGCAAATTTCCCCCCAACTCAACACGCCCTAGACCAATTCTTGTTAAGTTGATCAGAGTGTCAATATATTATTGTCAAAGAAGCGATTTCTGTCTTAGCCTCACTACATAAAACAGGATGTGCCTCTTGCGCAAAGAATGGTAGAAGCTGTCTTGCTAAAAGAGAGGTGGAAGCCTAGCCAGTCGTGCCCAGCAATGGCATAAGAATGAAAAATGGTCATCTCTACGTGAATGGGCAGTCACACAGCCATGTTGAAAACTCTAAGTTCATTGGTGCCCCTTCCCAGTTGGAGACGGGTAGCCTAACAAGGGGCGCTTCAGAATCGAACAGTACTGATGCAACTCCCATTGTTCTGTTACACAACCACTCGTCCAATACCTACAAACCACTTGTACTTACTGACATCCCAACATCGCATCCTAACAATGTTGTGCACTCTAACGATCAGTCAACACCGCCTGCTCCAAATCATATATAGCCCTCCCTCCTCTCCCACTCCTGGCCAATCTTTTAGCAAGGACTCTCCAGAGATATCAAATCTATCTTCCCAGGATCAGTGACTACCTGATGTAAATGTGCGTGTATGTCTATCGTAGCGTCGTCAATAAATTATCCAAATTCCAATCCTTTGTGTATGCTTCCAATTTCAATGTTTTTTTGTATAACTGAGTGTTGGTTATCTAGTTCTATCTATGATCAAGAAATTCTTCATTCTAATTATGTTTTGTATCGCAATGATATGGTGTCTCGTGGTGGAGGTGTTTTAATTGCAGTTCATAATTCTATCCCTAGTTCACTGGTTTGTACTCCTTCTGATTTTGAGATTGTATCAATGAAAATATCATCCAGTAACCTTATCTATATCCCACCCAACTGTAGTGAATCTTACTTGCTTTCTGTAATTCATTACTTGTCTGAACTTGTGTGTTCCTATGACAAATGTATTATTGTTGGTGATTTCAACTTCCCTGATATTTGTTGGTCATATCTCACCTGTACTACTACCTCTTCTAGTCACTTCTGTGATTTCATATTTGATCATAATCTTACTCAACACATTTTGGTTCCTATGCATTATATGGGCCATACGCTCGACCTTGTTATTACAAGTCCAACTATGAACATTTCTGATTTATCAGTTGCTCATCCTGTACAGTCTATTTCATCTGATCATATGATAATCACCTTTGCCCTACTCTGTAATGTACCCCATCACATTTAGCGTAAGTCAAGGTTTGTGTTTGACTTTTCTAAAGCAGATTATGATGCCATTTCTTCCTTTCTCTTAGATGTTGATTTCTCCATTTGCTTTCAGAGTAATAATGTTGAATTCATTTGGACCATGATTAAGTCTGTTATAATTATATCATGCTATGTGTGTGTACATTCATTCCTAAGGTTCGTTTACATTCACGGGAGGACCCTCAGTGGCTCGGTCCCACTCTACGTCATCATTTTAATTGCCTCAAAACCATACGCAGGAAATTCAAATCTCATCCCTCTCCTGTCAGATCATCAAAGATTGAACTATTGGAACATCAGTTGCAGCATCACTTGATCTCTGCCAAGTCTAAGTTCGAATCCCAGCTATACTGATGTCCCTCCACTCTAAGAATACATCCAAAGTGTTTAGATACGTCCGAAGTATAACTGGCCAGAATAACATCCCAAATTGTGTCCATTTTGGAGATATTTCTGCTGAATGGGATCGAGACAAAGCCACCCTCTTCAACAGATACTTCTACTCCATTTTTACTAGGAGTCCCTTCAACTGTCCAGATCCTCAGAACCTACCCAAGATGAATCCAAATATCAATGACATATCAATTACTGAAGACGA
The DNA here is from genome assembly GCA_030341885.1 of Geodia barretti. NCBI lineage: Eukaryota > Metazoa > Porifera > Demospongiae > Tetractinellida > Geodiidae > Geodia > Geodia barretti. The sequence goes on from CASHTH010001814.1 coordinate 2,108, forward strand.
AGTATACCTCGCACTAATATCTCTGGACCCTTCGAAAGCTGCAGGTTGTGACAGAATTGGCCCTAAGCTACTTAAACACTGCGCTCTCGCTTGCCTCTTTGCCACCTATTCAGCCTTAGCCTCTCTCAGTGCTACATTCCTGCTGAGTGACATCTATATACATCTAATAATACCTGTTTTTACATATGGTGATAGAGGCTTGGTTCAGAACTACAGACCTATTTCACTCCTTTGTGTTTGTTCGAAGGTGTTGGAAAGGCTTGTTTTCAACCACATCCTCGAGTTTGCGAACAATAAAATATCTTCCCACCAATTTGGATTTATGCTCCATCGTTCGACCTTACAACAGTTGCTCATTTTTGTAAACGACATTATAAAGTCGACCAGTACCTCCTTTCAAACTGATGTCATCTACTTGGACTTCAAAAAAGCTTTTGATTCTGTAGCCCACAACGAGTTGTTGTTCAAACTATGGCATATTGGTATTAATGGAAATACTTGGAAATGGCTAAAGGCATATCTTACCTGCCACACTCAGTGTGTCTCTATCAACTCGGCTACCTCTACTGCCCTCCCAGTTATCTCTGGCGTTCCTCAGGGCAGCATTTTGGGCCCACTACTGTTCGTAATTTTCATTAATGATCTTCCAGACGTAGTTCAGCATCTAAAGTTTTGTTGTTTGCTGATGACGCGAAGTGTTTTAAACCAATTTCTAACCATTTTGATCGTATGTGTCTACAGGATGATCTCAATAGGCTAACACTATGGAGCACTACCTGGAGTTTGCCATTCAACGTCAAGAAATGTTTTGTTCTCTCTTTTCCTCCTAGATGTGGCCATGCTCTATTCTCCAACTCCTACCATCTTAACAACACTCAGCTATCGTTCAAATCGGTGCATAATGACCTTGGTGTCGTCTTGTCTTCCGATCTCAGATGGTCTGACCATTACGAATATATCATGGCCAAGTCATACAGAGTTCTTGGTTTACTTCGAAGAGTGTTTTCCTCTGTTCACTGCCCACGGGCTAAAAAGGTTCTCAACAAGCTACTGCAGCACTACCAGAGCCACACGGGTCCCGTCAACGATTTGACCTTTCACCCCTCCGGAAACTTCCTTCTCTCGGCCTCAGCTGACATGACTCTCAAGATATTTGACCTGGTGGAGGGAAGACATACTACACTCTCCACGGACACAAGGCTGGGGTGCTGGGTGTCGACTTCTCACCTTCTGGGGAATTCTTCTCTTCTGTTGGAGCTGACGAACAGGTTCTGGTGTGGAGGACAAACTTTGATTCTCTGGACCACGGGGAGATTCTGAGGGCCCAGCGGAAGAGACCCGCCCCCTCTTCCCATCGTCACCACTCTCACGATCTTCCCCCTCCTCACACCCTCACTCAACCCACACATCAGTTGGATGCGAGGAGAACGCCATGTGACACCGTGTCAGCCCCTTCCACTGTGACTAATGTCGGGCCTCGGCTTTTCCACAGACCACACCCCTCACATCCTCCCCCTCAACACCTCTCACAGGAAGAAGATGATGAGGGGGCGGGGCCAGTCCCCAAACCACACCCCTTGAAGCCACGACAGTGTCTCCGGAACTGTCAAACACTCTACAACACATCGTGGGCCAGCTGGATATTCTCACTCAGACTATGTCGATTCTGGAAGAGAGGCTGACGGTAACTGAGGACAAGGTGAAGGAGTGTCTTGACAACCAGCAGAGAATAACTCTCCAGATACAGCCGCATACACTGCTGCTTTATTGCTCTCCCATCTGGCGTCCTCACCTACTGAGAGATATTAAAGCTCTTGAGAATGTCCAAAGACGAGCCACTAAATTCATTCTCAACAACTATGTTTCTAACTATCGTCTCCGTTTGCTCGACCTTCATCTCCTGCCACTAATGATGGTCCTTGAAATTGGTGATATTCTGTTCTTCGTAAAGGGCTTGAAAGAGCCATCAGCCCACTTTAACATTCTTAGTTTCGTCACATTCTGCTCTGGCCAAACTCGATCAGCCTTGCACTTCAAGTTGAGACAAACTATTCCTATTTCTAATAACTCCATTCGTCACTTTTACTTTAACCGTCTTCCCCGCCTCTGGAACTCACTCCCCCTTCTTAATTTAGATCACTCCGTATCCACTATCAGGTCTAAACTCTACGAACTTTTTTGGAATCGTTTCATTACAAACTTCAATCCAGACAATCCATGCTCGTTCCACTACCTGTGTCCATGTGCTAAGTGTAGCTCTATCCCGATCTCCCCCAACTTTGACACCTCTCTCCTATGAACTAATCTCTAAGTATGTTTGTTTTTGTTCTGTTATGTGTCATAGGCTGCTGGTGTATACATCCAGCAGACCCTCAGCACTACCATCCTCTTGCCATCATCTTACCTCTCACATCTCGTGTCTTTGTGTGCTGTAAAGTCACAATAATAATAAACAGGTAGCTAGCTATCGCTTCTCGGCCGCTTTATTGTGTGTGGTCACATAATACGTTTCAATAACAGACAGACAGATGAAGACAGACTGTCCAGACAAAAGTCAACATTTTTAAAAATTTTCCTCCCCTGCAAAAAAACTGTCTACAATGCACGTCCAATGGGGCTCAACAACTGGGTTCACAATACTGGGTGATGTGCGTCATCCCTGGTTACATCCTACTGTGAAAGTCCATGGCTGTTGAAATCTTTCACTCCCTGGTAAAAGCCTCTCCAACTTTATCACATCACTTGACTGAGTATGCGCATTTGCTTTTCCCTCTTTCTCTTGCGCATGCGCGTGCGGCGAGAGAAGACTTACCCCGCGCGCCCCGCGCGCCCGCTCACTCAATAGCCATACGGCCGTGTCGTGATCGCGTATTGTCGGTTAGCGACGTAGGAAGAACTGGAAGGCCATAGACGCCCAACGAATGATATATATATATATATACAGGCAAGGAGAGCGTAGTGATGGCGTTTTCTCAACGAATCGTTCCTGGTTTTGTGGCGGTGGTGCTGCTGTTGATCAGTCATGCAGGCTGTGTCCAGGACCAAGCTCCAGGAGATGGTGTAGCGATATGTACTGAGGAGATCGTTAATGGAGAGCCCAATCCGTTCTTTGCTAACCGCCCAGTGTACTCTGTCAATGAACGACCTCTCATGGACTCCAGAGACTATAACCGCCTGCTTCAGGAGAGTGGCGATGCGTATGTACCGTGGCAGATGCTGGATAGGGACAATAACAATACAAACATGGTTGTAACTGAGGTAAGGACAATAGCTATACTAAACATAATTTATTAAATTGCTCTCCAGTGGACTCAAACTGGATCATCCACATGTGAAGGGAGAGTGACAGTGTGTGGATTCAGTGAGGGAGCACAAGAGAACTGGCTCATCACACAGCACATCAACACAGTGCTACCAGGAGGAGGAGGAGAGAGACTGAGGAAAGTGACTGTTCAGTTTGAGGGAGCTCTAAATGGATGTGACATCAGTAGACAGTGCAGACAGAGTTTTGAACTATACAAGTGGGAGACTTCAGCCATTGACAGAAATGGAGCTACTAACGCCAACAATTATGTCAGAGTTGGTCGAGTCTCTCCTGATGTTACTAATGGAGTTGTCCTTTGTTGACTCCCATGATATTGAATTGGGTACCACAGGTGGTTTTTACTTGGGAGTTGTTGACTTGAGCACTTGTGTTACTCTCACAAGAATTCTAGTTCTCTACTATGTGTGTCCAGAGGAGACATCAGAACTCATCTCCAGACCTGAGGCAATTGAATCCCAGTCTCTGGAAGGCTCACCTTCAGTGGAGGGAGAGTGTGTAGAGAACAGTTCCACAGAGTCTGGGGCTAATCCTATTCTCATATGTGGTCCTAGGGGACAGTGGCAGGTTATAAAACCTTGTCTCTGTAATCCTGGATATCAGCTAAACAGTAGTCAGGACCAGTGCTCAGGTACGACACAATGTTACATTTTACTGTTTGAATGTGATCTGTGTTTACAGAGTGTCCAGAAGGAACCTTCTCATCGGGACTGGGTAATGGACCATGTGAGACATGTCCAGCTAACAGTGAGGGGACTGGAACTGCTCTGAACCTCTGTCCATGTGTCCAGGATTACTACAGAGCTCCTTACGAAGGGCCATATGTCCCCTGTACAAGTAAGACATGGTATAGAATTGTGTTTATTAATTAACCCTTAGCAAGCGATGGGCATATATATGGCTATAGCTAATACTAGGCGTTACATCAATATAAGGAGATACCCATGGTGTCCAAAGGGTATATACCTGACAGCATTTTTTAACTTCATTCGCGTTTTACGGTGTTAGTTTGAAAAAAAATTTTGGGAGCCTTACATTTCCTGTTCCATGTAAAAGGTTTCAGAACATTATATACTAGTTAACATGACGGGCTATATACCAACAAGTTTTTAAACTAGCACTGTAAAACGCAAGCAACACTATGTGCAAGTAGAGCACAACTTTTTTAGAATTTTATGCTCGCATAGAAATGTATAGGGACCCGAACTCATGAATTTATATTAAGGGAGCATTGAAACAAAGGCTAAAAATCAGAGAAATAATAATCATAGTAGTATATTGAACTCATCAAGTTCTCAAAAAATTTTATCAGGTAGCTAGCTACCAAGTTGAATTTGCTCATAATTATAATATTAGTTAACCTGTGCATTAATGGTAGGGTGTGCTGTTGACAATAATTGCATGTACCTATTACAGAGTCTCCAGGACCTCCATCTGATCTCAGAGTGTCAAATGTGACCAACACATCAGCTGTCCTCTCCTGGTCTCCTCCTGATAATAGTGGAGGGAGACCTCTCTATGAGATAGTCTACACCGTCACTGCCACTGGTGTGAATTCTTTCGTATGCATTTAGAATGGACTTAAAACTACCTGTCCATCCAACATGTTAAGTGTTACTCTGACCAAAATTCAAGAATTATTGCATGCCATATTTTATTAGAGCGTTCTGAGTTGCACATTTTACACCTATGTATTTCCTGTTTACTTGCCACACAAATTGTAATTTGACATGTGATAGACAGGCATACCTACGCTGTAAACCCTATGTGACTTCTATATGCACTGTATAGACAGAGGAGGAAGTGGGGAAGAGAGAGTGGTGGTGAGTGAGGTGAATGATACAGAGACCATTGTGACTGGACTGACTCCTGGTGTCCTCTACACATTCTCTGTATCTGCTGAGAATGATGTCTCCTCTCAGGATTCCAATATCAATGGCAGGAATCTCAGTACCACTGCCAACACTCAGGAAGGAGGTCAGTGTATGGGTGAGCCACATACGTAGGTGGAGGAAGTGCCTAAAAGTTTTCCTATGCATATTGAACAGCTAGGAACATCCTTAGGAAATCAGCAGTTATTATCACAATCAGTACGATAAAGGCTGAACCACTAAGGTTGAAGTCCCTTGGGGATTGCCACTCATATATTTCTCATACTCCTGGCTATAATATTATTGTGCAGTACTTATGATGTTATGCATTTTTTGTTCCGTGTGTGAGCGTTTCTGTTGGTTGTTTTTCCCAAACTACCAAATGTATGTTGTTGTGTGTTTTTGACCAAAGCTAACATGCCCTACAGCCCTCCCTGCTGTGGACTGTTTTTGTGAACGAATAAACACTGAAACACTTATCCTGTCATGCAGTTGGAGGGACAGTGACAGACTTTGTGGTGGAAGAGAATGGAGTGTTGAGCTGGTCTTCTCCAGTTCCTCCCAATGGAGTCATTCTCTACTACAATGTCATCATATCCACAGCTGACTCTGGGCAACTGGTCACCAGAGTTGAGGAGTTGGAAGTCTTGACTATTGATGTCTCCAACTACGGAGAGATCAACATGGACTACAATCTTACTGTAAGAGCTTTTGAGTATGGTTTGGGACACTTTTTATGCATATAGATTTTTACTCCTCTGTACACGATACCCAATTTAAAAGCTTTGGGTATGCTATTTGAGTCATACCCACATTCCTTTAATTGCCCTTTTCTCTAGTCTACCGCCATGTTTACCAAAGTAAGATGTTACCACTTGGTGTGCGATAATAGCAAAATACCTTATGTGATTATAACATGATTCGTTTTCTGTAGTAAAAATTGTGCTCTAGGGTTGAGATGTTAAATAGTGGCATTTAGCACACTCACTATTGTGTGTCGTGCTCAGGTGCAGGCAGTGACGTCAGTAGGAGGAGGGGATTTCTCATTCCAGTGACAGTATCTCTGAGAGAGCCGTCACCTGACTCCAACTCTGGGTCCAGTTCTAATGAAGCAGGTGTCATTGCTAGTGCAGTTGTGGCTGTCACTCTCGCTCTTGGTCTCATTGTGACTGCTCAGTGTGTCAGTTTGAATGTAATGTTCTCTTACAGAGTGTCCAGAAGGAACCTTCTCATCAGGACTGGGTAATGGACCATGTGAGACATGTCCAGCTAACAGTGATGGGACTGGAACTGCTCTGTCCCTCTGTCCATGTCTCCAGGACTACTACAGAGCCCCTTATGAGGGTCCGTCCGTCCCCTGTACACGTAAGACATGATGTAGAATTCATGTGTAACTTGCTCTTAATTTTGAAAACGCATTAAAAACCAGAGTGTTAGTGGCTGGAAACTATTAGCTACTAGAAATAGGATAATGTCAACAGGGGTTTACTGTTTACAATTTATTGCAGTGTCTGCAAGACGTCCATCTCATATCTTCTACTGCACCCTTTTGCTTAAATTCTACCATCTTCATAATTAGTACTTCTGTTCTTTCGAAAAAAAGCCGTACTCATCCTTGTACTGCAAGGGTCGGCACGTAGGGGGCTGTTAGTTAATTGTTTAGGAAATTATTGCACGTCTCAATGTTCACAATATGCGAACATACAGTGTTCATCTATATCTCACATTCAGAGTCTCCAGGACCTCCATCTGATCTCAGAGTGTCAAATGTGACCAACACATCAGCCATCCTCTCCTGGTCTCCTCCTGATAATGATGGAGGGAGACCTCTCTATGAGATAGTCTACACTATCATTGGCCTGGGTACATTTCCGGGTGGCCATGGTGTAGTTGACTTGTTGTTGACATGGTAGCAGGGTCTCTAATGATTTGTGCCTGTTCTGCAAGATTGATATTCTTTGAGCCTTGCCAGGTGAACTGCCCTGGTAGCTCAGAGAGCACTCTGCCTAGACTGCAGGTCCGAGTCCCAAGTTCTTATTCCTTGTAAATATTGTTTGCTGGTTGTTTTTATTTGTTTGCTTTGCAGTTGTTTCACGTTCATAATCATCTCACTTGTGATTCATACTTAGACAGAGGAGGGAGTGGAGGAGAGAGAGTGGTGGTGAGTGAGGTGAATGATACAGAGACCATTGTGACTGGACTGACTCCTGGTGTCCTCTACACATTCTCTGTATCTGCTGAGAACGATGTCTCCTCTCAGGACAACAATATCGATGCCAGGAGTCTCAGTGCCACTGCCGACACTCAGGAAGGAGGTGTTTGTGTTAAACAATCGAGGTTTTTCATAAATAATTGCTCAATAGTTGCTGGCATTATTGATCTACTAGTACTGTGCGAGCCAGCTCTAGATTAAGACGGATTAGCTACCACCGCTAACTAACTCACTGCACCATTTTTTTCCTAACTCACTCTGAATATGCGAAATTACAAAATTACGCGAGTATAGGATACAACAATCTAAATCGCAACATACCGCCGGCCTAAGACCGAAACGGTCTTGTAAATGACGATCAAGTGTTTAGTGACATTAGTGCAGGTGATTTGATGAGTCAATGACAGGTAGCAGAACTGGAATCTTACTCACGGGTCTCTTGTATGTACCTTGAGCTGTCTTGAGAGTTATGACTCGTACGAGGTGGTCTTGTCCCGGATGCGTTTGTACCACTCGACCGAGAGGCCACTTCGTAGGAACCTTTCCGCTCTCTTGTAGTATGACTATATCTCCGACTGCCACGTTTCTAGTAGGGTACCTCCATTTGTTGAGTTTATTTATATTAGAGAGGTATTCATTTTCCCAACGTTGCCAGAAGTGGCGCACCAAACACTGACAGAGGTGCCAGCGCCATAGCAGGGAGACTGCTCTGTAGGAGATTTGAGGATCCGGGAGAGCTGCGACTGGTTTCCCGATTAGGAAGTGACCAGGCGTGAGCACTTAAATGCCATCATCATCAGTAGAACTGATAGGAATCATGGGACGGCTGTTGAGGCATGCTTCGACTTGAGTGCATGAGAACAGTCGTGAACTCTTCAAATGTCAACTTCACTGGGGACACAATATGCTTTAGATGATTTTTCACACTCTTCACTGCCGACTCCCATAACCCACCGAAATAAGGGGATCTTTCTGGAATGTATTTCCATTCTATGTTGTGGCTGCTACAGAACTCAGAAATAGCTCCTTGTGTGATTCGATTTGAAAGGAAGGTATGGAATTCTCTCAATTCTCGATAGGCACCCACAAAGTTCGTGCCGTGGTCACTCCAAATGAGTGATGGACATCCACGTCTGGCAACAAATCAACGCAGTGCTGCAATAAAGGAAGGCTTCAGCCGTTAGGTCAGACACCAGTTCCAGATGGACTGCCTTTGCAGCTAGACACACAAATAGACAGATGTAAGCCTTCAGAACTGTTGGTTTCCTCACATGACCATATTTGATTTGGAATGGGCCAGCACAACCTTGTCGAATGTGGAGGCGGGAGTCACTCGCTCTGCAGGCAATTGCCCGAGCAACTGATCATTTGGTTTGAAGCAGTGGCGTTTGCAAAAGTCACACAACGGATCTCACTGTCTTGCTAAGATCAATAATGTGAAATCGTCGATTCAGAGAAGTGTGGGACCACCATGCATCAAGCGTAAGTGTTCAGTTTCGACAATGAGCTTCGTCACAGGATGTACTCCATGGAGAATAATGGGATGCATCTTGGAGTAGCACAATTTGGAGTGGCTCAGTCGACCACCCACACGTAGGATACACTGTGAATCGTCAAGGAAGGGACGCAGATGGAGAAGACGACTGCTCTTGGGAAAAGGTAGTTTGGCTCTCAACAGATCAAATTCTTCTGGGAAACTTTCTTTCTGAATAACGGAGATCCAGTAGTTTTCGGCAGCAACCAAATCTGCCACCGTGAGACTGGGATGTCTCACAAACGACGCAGAAGTGGGAGAACGTACATTCTTGATGAATCTGAACATCCAGGCCGTGACTCGCTTAAGCACGGTGAACTTGGAATAACAATTCACTGGGATGGTTGGTTGAATGGTAGCAGTAGTTCCCACGAGACAAACACTTCTTTCTTCTTCAGGAATGGTCTCAGATGATACGCTTATCTGCTCTGGCCACATTGATGGCTCCAATGAGGTCCTTCCCACCTGAATTCGTGTTCTTTTAGTTGAGCTGGAAACAGACCTCTTGAAGCACAGTCGGCAGGATTCTGGGAGCCAGGAACGTGTCTCCATCGTTCAGGAGGAAGCGATGATAAAAGAGACCCTGTTGCCGACGAAGGTCTTGAACCTCCTGGGACTCCCAGACAACCAGCCCAAGACGACAATACTGTCGGTCCATGCGAAAACGGAATCTACGGGAACACTGAGTATTCGTTTTGCATGGCAGAGTAGTTTGGTGAGAACTTGAGCTCCACACAGTTCTAGTCGGGGTATGGATAACCGCTTGATTGGAGTAACTTTAATCTTGGCAATGACCAGTGCAGTGTGGGACTTTGTTTGTGGAATCTTCAACACGGAGGTAAACGACGCCACCATAAGCATCTTCCGAGGCATCACTGAAACCGTGTAATTGTGTCGATACAATGACATTTTTATTAGAAGAGAAGTAACACCGAGGGACGTGCATTGTCGTCAGGAGAGGTAATTCACTCCTCCATTGGGACCAGATCTGACGCACTTTTGTCAGGGATGGGATCGTCCCAATCGAGCTTTATTTCCCAGAGACGTTGGAGGAGGATCTTCATCTCTATGGTTACTGGTGAGAACCAGCCCAAGACATCAAACACTTTGGCCACGTCAGACACAATCATTCTCTTCGTCACGGTAGTCTTGGGTAATGCTTCGGTAATAGTGAGTTGGAACTCATCGGTTGATATGTTTCATTTGATGCCGAGTGTTTTGGTTTATTCATTGATTTCGGAGATGGTTTGGATATCACGAGTGTCTCGGAGTTCCTCTGGGATTTCTTCCAACGCAGACGGATCGCTGGAGTTCCATTTTCTGAGTGAGAAACCACCACGAGCAAACAGGCTCGATAGCTGTTGTTGGACCTTGGGTCATCTGCACCCATTAGACAGTCGTCGACATAGAAACATTTTCGCGCTGCTTCAGCTGCTAGGGGAAACTCCTGCGCATGGTCAATGGCATTCTGCTTCTCAGCCATGTAAGCTGCAAATGAGGGTGCTGACACTCCGAACGTGACACGTGTCATACGGTAGTCAGTAAGAAGGGCGTTGTGGTCTGATCTCCATACAAAGCGGTGTAGATCATAATCACTCCTGGTCAACTCGACAGCTCGATACATCTTGCTGACGTCTGCAGTGAGGGCAACTGGATACGAGCGAAGATCGCAGAAGAACATCGATTAGTGGAGGGTGAACAGTGGGGCCAGCGAGGAGAGTGTCATTCAGGGATACACCAGTAGACGATTTTGCCTAAGCGTCAAACACTGCTCTGACACGTGTTGTGGTGCTTGTAGCACGGCGTGCATCGGCAGATAAAATGTTTCTTCAATCAGTCTTTCCTGATCCGTACTGGAAATGGGCTCGGCATGACCCAGGTCAAGATATTCTTGCATGACATAGTCGAGCTCTTTGAAGCGACCCTTTGCAGTGAGAGAGCGTTCGAGTGAGAGGAACCTCCTTATGGCTTGTGACCTTGATTCACTGATCTGTTTTGCAGATGGATTTCTAGGGAACGGAACCACGAATCTTCCTTCTTTGGAGCGCGAGTAGTTTGACTCAAAGTTCCGAACTACTGTTCGTTCTTCTGTGGAAAGTGCTGAGTGGTCTGTTGGTGTTTCTTCAATCTCCCAGAATTGTCTGAGGATGTCATCTGCAGATGTGCTTTGGAAAGTGGTTCACAGGCGTGCGCCGACGAACATGAAGCTGGACCAGCGCTACCGTGTAGCACCCAACCAAATTCAGTCTCGAGGGCTGTGGGAGATTCTAGGGGACCGCTCCGCCGGCCGTGACATAGTACGTCAAGAAATAGGTCGACGCCAAGTAGCATGTCAATGCGGCCAGGTTGTCCAAATCCAGGGTCAAGGTCGGCGAGGTGCTTCCAATTCATTTGGAATGGGACAGGGGCCAGAGGTAGATCACAGGTGACCTTCGGAACGACTACAGCTGTGATCCCTATCTTCCTTTTGTTGGATCCGACGGCTGAGATTTGGAAGCTGGGATAGGGGCCCTTTGTGACACACCACCAATGCCAGACACTCGAACATTTTGATTGAAGCGAGGCAAAGAAAGACTTTGAACCAGTCGCTTGGATACGAATGACGCAGACGACGCGTTGTCCAGCAGCGCTCTGGGTTCCACGGATGACCCATCTGGAGCGATGACAGACACACGGCATGTCATGAGTAAAGCGTTCAACTTTAGCTTCATGCCACCATTGGAGGAGACTGGAGTAGAGGAGACTGGAGTGGAGTAGACTGGAGTGGCCGTTTGGGACCCAGCAGGCGGTGTGGGATTTTGTTGATCAATATGCAGGAGAGTGTGATGCAGTTTCTGCCATACCTTGCACTTGTGTGTTGATTTGCATTGTCGCCTGAAGTGCCCACTGGTGAGGCAGTTCAAGCAAAGATTGTTAGTTTTGAGTACGGAGACTTTTTCGTCGTGAGAGAGTGATCGAAACTTACACAAACGTACAGCGGATGCTTTTCGGCTTTGCAAACAACACAATTGCTGCCAGAGGAATTCGCATTGGCGGCGAACGAAGTGACTCTATTCGTGGGTTTCTTCATGTGTGTGGCACATGACGTCTCGAACTCCAACAACTTTTCAAAGTGAGGAACGTCAGCACTCGACTGTGCTTTTGCCACTCAAAGAGAGTGTCAACGTCTAGCTTCAATTCGATCATGGATGTAATGAACTTGCCAGGGAGGTCACATCCCAATGTTTTCAGTGCACGGACATGCTGTTGAATGTTGTTGTGTAGTCCCTTTGATCTTCTCGGGATTGTACGGTCATGCACCGACACAGAGAATTGATCCCAAAACTGTTTCAAGTGAATGATATTTCCATCAAAGACCTGTACGTCTAGCTTAGGGAGTCTGACCTCTGAACTGTCTTGAGGAGAGGTCTTACTGGGAGCTGCTGCCAGTAGACCCTTGACCTTAGAGGCAATGTCGGATAGCTCTACTTCCAGTGCGGAGTGTGCAACAGACAACTCGTCGTCTTCAGGAACATGAGCTCATCGTACAGAGCGGCGAGGTCTCTTTTGAAGTCCGTCGTTTCTTCCTGGCACTGCATCAAAACTGAGGGCTCGACGGGACCGTCGGTATCGGCAACGATGTCGCGTATCCTTTTAAAACCAGCTTGTACGCATGAGAGTCTTCGGGAAAGGGTCTTGCGAGGATCAGGAATCACCGCTGCGCGGGCGTGATCAGTGGAGGTTGACAGAGTTTCCAAACGAACATTGAGCGTGGCCACATCATCGTCGTGCTCGTCCAACGTGGCTTGTTCAGCCTCCAACAAATCCTCATTACCTTCGTCTATAAGTTCGCTGAGTTCATAGTGAAGTTCTCTGAATTCTTCGTCCAGCTTTCCCAGTAATTGCCGGGTGTGGTCGGGAGAGGTTGATCGGCTGTATCCTCCAGTTCCGTGAGGCGACTTCCAAGTCGAGTGACAGAGGCACGCACGACACCTCTTATCCTTCGGTAGCGGGAGTGGACGTCACGTCCACGGGCGACAGCGGCAATTAGAATCACCACGAGGTGGACCGTACTGCCAAGTAGGCTATTATTGGCGAGCGGGAGCGAGCTAACCTAGTGGTACGAACGGCGCGATTTTTCTATACGACCGACCGTACGTCGTCCAACTGCGCATGCTCCAGGATTACGCGCTTCTTTTTATCCGAAAGTATTTCAAAATGTCACATGCTGCCTGCCTGTGGAGGATGTCGTGCGTATACATGTGCATATAGTCCGGGGAAGATGCCCTACGTCGTCGAAGAGAGTGGGAAAGAGAACATCGTGCCCGTGAGACTCCTGAGCAGAGAGACTGGTTTGTATCAGCGTCGCTTTCGTGATAGGGAACGCGCAAATTTTTAACTAAATAACTAAAATATCGACGCCCACGCAATGTTGGCGTGAAGTCGCGCACTAGTTTTCTCTCCCATAGAGAATGTATGGAGGAGGAATATGAATATGCTAATGAGCTTGTAAAACAAAGAGTGAAAAATCCGAGACAGGTACCAAAATTCACTATAATTCACGAGCGTTTTAGCCATGCAATTGAAAAAAAAATAACTAAAATATCGACGCCCACGCAATTTGGGCGAATCTTTTAAAAAATTAACAGTGTGCGAGTAGTGATACATAACAATCTAAACCGCAACAACTACTCATTTGCATTAACCAATGACACCTCATGCAGTTGGAGGGACAGTGACGGAGTTTGTCGTGGGAGAGAATGGAGTGCTGAGCTGGTCTTCTCCAGTTCCTCCCAATGGAGTCATTCTCTACTACAATGTCGTCATATCCACAGCTGACTCTGGGCAACTGGTCTCCAGAGTTAAGGAGTTGGACGTCTTGACTATTGATGTCTCCGACTACGGAGAGATGAACATGGACTACAATGTTACTGTAAGGGCTTTTTGAGTATGGTTTGGGACACATAAAGGTTAAGCATAGTAGCATTTAGCACACAGTGTGTGTCGTGCTCAGGTGCAGGCAGTGACTTCAGTTGGAGGAGGAGATTTCTCATCTCCAGTGACAGTATCTCTGAGAGAGCCGTCACCTGACTCCAACTCTGGGTCCAGTTCTAATGTCATTGCTGCTGCAGTTGTAGCCGTCACTCTCACTCTTGGTCTCATTGTGACTGCTCAATGTGCCTATATCTGCTGGTATGTATATTATGTTTTACGTTTAGATCTTAATTTCGTTTACAAAAAGAACTTAAAAATTAACCTACCTGGCAGATCTTCTTTAGCTATGCCTGAAGACGTCACATGTGCTTTCAGTTCTCCACGTGATAATTCGCTCATGCACAATTTAAGAATGTTCGTGTCCCCATAATTCTTCATCATCTTCTTCTTTAACTTGTGCATTGTAGCTACTTTCCCTCGTTGTCCTGTCCGTCAGCGCTTTTTGAGTCATCAGGTTAACCTCTCTACAACATCCATATTAGAATGGTGTGAAACGTGTCACGCAAAAAGCTACAGGACACCATCCCTATATCTTGTTCTCGATAGAACCTGGACCTGCCCTCAATGTGTTGCAATAAGATATATGCATGTACTGTACTTGCTCAAAACATTTTGTGAGAGCAACCCCGTTCATGTACAATTTTTGTGCAGGACAAAGACAAAGATGAAAAATAGAAATATAGAACAGACATCTTCTTCTGGTGTAAAAAGTAATGTGTCACATTATTGGTTTTTGCCTAATACATATGAGCTAAAAGGTGACATTTTCAGACTCAGATATGCCGGGTCCACCTATGGAACTATTACAGGAAAAGTCGGAGGATGGGATGGAGATTATGGAGCGCAACAAAGCATATGGCATTCACAAGGCGCCTGGACATAATATGAGAGTTCAAGTTCCTGTGTATCCCAATGAAGCATATTCTGTGTGTAAGGGTGGCACACACGAAGACCCAGAGTATGAACTGGTTAATTAGACTACGAAGACTATTAAACAGCTTGCATTGTTTATTTTGTGTGTAGTTCTTATCAAGAAAGTGTGTCTGTCAGGCTCCTGTTATAATCTACATCTGTAACATTATGATGTGAAGCAATTGCCAATCAGTGAGACTGTGCAGTGCTCTGTTTTCCCGAACTGCGAATGCAACTTTATGAGTGCAACATTGGAGGGCACATAATATACATTTTGTACTTCATAAGAAGGTTGTCCTCTTTTCAGAGGTTAACACTTAACCAGCCACGGACACAAGTGTCCAGAGCCATTGATACAGGTATAAAAACGTGCATCAATGCTTACATACAATGCCCTGAGGAATTCCCTGTGGTAGCTAACCCGTATAGATTGTGAATTATGTTTAAAGATTGTAGGGTGTAACCATTCTGTGGCTGAAGGAAGGTGTGTCCCTTTTCACGGTGTCTAACAAACCATCCACTTTCTCTACATGTGCAGATGTATTCCTCACTGTTTGTGATAAACTGTACATAGGCCTCGCTCTCAACAGTCTTAAGGTGTGTTTTCGCACAATCTTCAACCATAAGTTAGTGCTTTGGTATGTAGCTAAAAGCTTTTGCGTGTCAAATCATTGAAAGTCAAGAGTTCTGCCTCACCCGACATTTCAATTAGTAGTAATATTGTGGGCTTAGGTGTCTGCTAAGGATAAAATGCTATTGAAGTGATCCCTTGATGGTTACCCCACACATAACCCTGCAATCTTCAAACATAATTCACTTCACATAATTATCTTTGTCTTTGTGCACATCACACCATGCATGAGTCAAGTCTGGTTATAGGGATTGGGGCTTTAGTGGCCTACAGGATCCAGGGAGGGATGCCATCACTAGGGAGTCAGAAGGAGTTGAGGGTTCCTTTGGTAGCAGAGCTGGGAAAGGTTTTTAAAAGAAAGTGGAAAGGGAAGGGTCGTTCGGAAGAAGGAACAAGTTGTTTTGTATATACAAAGAAATGTAGTGTGTTTAGTGTCTGGTTACAAAGTTGTGTTGGGTAGGGCTAGGAGGGTTGACTTTGGGTGTATGAAGCTCCAAGTATATGCCTTTTCATGCCAGCTAACAGTTGGCATTGATTTACCTTCGGCGCGCATGCGCAGCGAGGGTACGGTAGTTGGGTCTGTCTGTGTGTCTGTCTGTTACTCAACATCTTACTTCTTCAATGTTCGTTCGTCTCACAAACGATACGACTTACTTCACGGGCAATGAAGGTCACAAATCTCGAGCGGTTTTCTCTGAAAATGCTCCGTTGCAAAGCTGGAGCGCTTCCAGCATTGTACGGCTAATGCGTAGTCTGCCGTTTTATCAGGAATTAAAAATACAATAAGCATAGTGATGCAAGGCTAAAATTGTAGTAAAAATGGACAAGTCAAAATGATGCCATCGGTTGGGGGGATTTTTTTAGGGGCTTGGTGGTACATCTATGTGAAGCTGCAATAAAGATCACGTACATCATCTACAGAAACATGTAGCCTTATCGTCTACCAAAGCATACAATTAATGCAGTGTCCAACAGAATGTGGAGTTTATTCCAGGAATTTCAGCCAATTTATCGCTGCGGAAAATGCGCATACTAACAACCCAGTCCATAAATTAGTCGTACCGAGCGTGCGCAGTTCGCCGAGGGTCAGCGCTTTCAATTTAGTAAGTTTTCCCTTAATTAATTTACAAAGGGTGGAGTAATATGTGTGCATCTGTGTTACAACGTAAATGCTTTTCTTTACACCAGTCTTGACACTTCTGGGTTGGTAAAATGACACACTTAACGGACAGCCCTCTACAACGGACACCGCGTTATAACGGACACACTCGCAGGTCCCGATTGTTTCATCGTAGAGTTCCGTACGTTCATAACCCCTCCAGAACGGACACCCCGCTACTCCGTATAACGGACAGTAAAACCAATCCCAAATGTACGATGGCCGACAAGTGCCATCCTTCCATTTTCCATTTCTTGTTTCCATTTTCCAAATTCACCTCCCATTTTCCATTCCTTACCTCCACTTTCTGTTCGCCATCACGCGCTGCGCACGGTCGGATGATGCTTGGCCCCTACGGCTCATCAGAGAATCGTATAGGTAATGGACGCATACAGAAAAAGACATGCGCAGAGCCTTAGCTCCCCAGGTGGGTGTGGCGACTAGCGACTGTGGACTCAGCGTGCGGCAGACCCTTACGCGGAGGTCTGGGTAACGAGACCAATACAGTGTAGCTAGGTCACGTCCAGAGCGGTGCCGTCGGACATCCGACGTGCTGCATGCAATTATGAAGCCGAGAAAGGACGGCAGTCCGCGCCGCGCTGGTCAAGCTATCTAGAAGGCCGGGAAAACGGAGAACAGAAGCGTGAAATGGAAGCGCAAAATGGAAAAAAGAAATAGAATTTGGAAAGTGGAAGTACAATATGGAAAATTGGAGGTGAATGGAAATTTGAAGGATGCCACTTGTCGGGTACGGTGGCCGATAGGTGCCACGCCATTTTCCATTCCGTTTTCCATTCACACTTCTGTTTTCCATTCCAAATTCCGTTTTACTTCCACATTCCGGTTTATCACCGCGGCCTGTTCCCCATGCGCTAGCGAAGGGAGGACGAGTGAAGTGTGCTCGCCAATACAATAGCTGCTACACGCTGGGAGCGAAATGCTGTCAGGTAGAGCATGTGAAATCTGTGGAGAGCCTCGCAGCTAAAATCTCTGAGTTGCAACTGGAAGTTGGTCAGCTGAAAAATGTGGTAGATGATCTCAAAAGCTCCAGTACTCTGCGGCTCGCCACATCTCGAGATACACATCCTAACAGGGTGTCTCTGTCAGTGGAACCCAGGTTGCTGAACAGAGTCTGTTCCAGTATGAGGGTCATGCATGGGGTCTGGGAGGAGGGGAAGAGGTCGTAGAAGTGGTAGGGGAGGTAGAGGTGGGGGATAGAGGTGGGGGATGGTTATCGGGAGAGCTAGCTTTCATGATAATGGTGAAAAAAGATCTGTCGAAAGTTTGCTTGATAGTCAGGGAAGTTAACGACCCTTGGAATCACGGCACAAAGTCACAAAGTGTGGGGTACACTTAGTAGTTGCTCTGCTAGTACCGTTCAAAATGGTATTAGAAGAATATGTGCCAATGATACAGTGCAAGTCAGAAGGAAGACCAAGGAAATGCCTAACGGTAAAGTGTGTTGGTGGTTCGTGCTCCATGATGACGAAGCAAGTCTTCAAGCTATTGATGGCAAGTGGGAGCAAGTCAAGCTGCAAACGTCATGGAAGCTAGAACCATGTTTTCGCCTGAGCCCTGCACCACCTGTGCAACCACCAGCGCCACCATCTGGCAGTTCCATTGGTGTTGTTGGTACCCCTGTTTCTGAAACCTTGACCACAGCCGGAGTGCTATCCACAACACCAGTCCTTTCAACATCACCTCAACCTGCATCGTCACAACCCCAAGCTTCAACATCGCCACAAACCCAATGTTCTACACCACCACAACTCCAAACACCCCCAGTTACCTCTGATGCTTCCAATGTTCCAAATGGGGGAAATATGTCTTTTTTGGCCAACAGCCTCGAGCAGTAGCTGGAGCATACCCGACTCTAAAAAATTGCAGCAGTGAATTGAACATTGTCTACTACAATGCCACGTGGTAGAGCGTTGTTGAGTGGGGGATTGAGTGGGGTGGGAGGGGGGGGGGGTGAGGGGGTGGGGGGTGGGAGAAGAGGGGGCGAGGGAGGGAGCAGGGAGGATGGGGGAGGGAGGGGAGTCGCAGAGGAGGTGGGGGGGAGGGGAGGGGGGGGTGAGGGAGGGGTTTTGGGGGGTGGGTTTGAAGGCGGCGTTGGGGTTGTGAGATGGGGAGGGGTGGGTTCGGGGCGCGGATTGGGTTTGAGAAGTGGGATCGGAAAAAAGGATCGAGTGGCTGATTTTCTCGCCAACTTTAAGTCTCTCTTTTCCGGGCGGGGGAGCAGCCGGCAGGGGGTGAGGGGAGGATGGGGGTGCTGGGGGGGAGAGGAGAGAGAGGGGGGGCAGTAGGGCGCGTGGGGATTGGGGAGGGGTGGGGGGGGGAAGGGGGGGGAGAGGGGGGGGGGGGGATGGGGAGGGTGTGGGAGGGTCGCGGGCGATGGGGGGGCGGGATTTGGGGGGTTGTGCCCGTCGAGGGTTGGCGTGCGGAATCGTTGGTGTTCGGGCGGGTATAGGGTGGTGCCTCGGGGGTGGTGGAGACGGGAAAGGAGCAGGGGTATTCGGGGGTTGGTGGTGACTGGTGTCGTCTGCGTATGTTTTGGTTCCGGGAGGAGCGGGGGGGGTCACCCGGGCGCGAAAAAATAAAGGGTATCTTGTTCTGCATGCTCGGGTGCGTAGTGGTTCGGGGGTGCGTCGGGTGGGTGGCGGCGATGGTCTCGGGGGTTGCCCGGGCGTGGGGGGGGTGGGAGCGCCGGATGTAGGATCGCGAGGGGGGGTGCTTCGGATGGGGGGCCGGGGGGCTCGGCGCCTAGGGGTGTGGCGGAGCCGCGTCGTGCGTGGAGAGGCAGCCGGGCGCGCGTTTGCCGCTCTGTGGCCGGGGACGGAGTCCGGAGGGGAGCGACATTTTTCGCGCCGGGCGGCGGTGTGGGTGGAGGTTATGGAGTAGGTTGACGTCGGGGTGTCGTGCCAGTTTGGAGTTCCGTGGGGACGGTAGGACGTTGTGGGGGCCCTTAGGGGGAGGTCCCGGACACTCCCGGGGTGATGTCGGGCGGGGGAGCCTGGGGCCCTACTTCGTCTGAAAAGGGGCGGGGTGGGCGGATTGGGATGGAGGGGGGGGCGGGGAGGTATGGGGGGGCGGAGCCTGTCGCGGTGAGGGGGGGGGTTTGGGGCAAGCGGGTGGAGGGAGAACGGGGGCGCCGATTTCGGGGGGACGCGAGGGGCTGGGGTTGGGGGGGGTTGGCCGAGGGTAGATGGGGTTGGGGGGGGTGGGTGACTGTTTGGTAGAGTGCTTTTTTTTGTTATTTTTTAGTTTTTTACTTTTTTTTTTTTTTAGCTCCTGCCAAAAATGATGAATTAGAGCTATACTGAAACATAATCTGCAGATTTTTGATTTGCATTGTTGAAAACATAGCTGTCAAATGAGTTTCAGACAATGAACTTGTGACCAGATTATCAGATTAAATTTTTAGACGTGACAGAGATCGTCATGGTGGAGCTGTGTGAATGTATGTACTTTTTCTTTTGCTGTTGAGTTTAGTGTATAGTGTAACTGATATTGAGTTGTGTTGACTGTTTCCGTTTTGTGTCCTCCTACATCATTACTCTTAGATTTTGCGTTGACTCTGTGATTACGCGACCCCTCCCGCTGCTTCTGTAAGTGTTTGACTCTCTATCTATTTAATGTACTGTCTATCTCCATTATCTTACTCAAGTTGTGCATCTAGTACTCGTAACACCCCATCTGGTTCGTCTCTGATTGATTTCGATTTTTATATCCTCAATGTCATTTTGTACACATGTTCTGCTCTTCCACCTCTGGGGACCTCAGACCATAGTGGTCTTCAGCTGGCGGTAAAGGTGATGTGTTTTGAAAGGAGTCAAGGAAATAAACGTCCTTTGTGGAACTACAGCCAAGGTGACTATATGAAAGCAAGGCGTCTGATTGACATTTTTGATTGGGATTGATTGTTTTCTGATGATATCTCCGTTATGTACAACAATGGCAAAGCCAATTTTTGCATATAATGGAACAGTGCATTCCCAGACTCTCGCATTCAAGTGCTCGTCTGCCATGGTTAACTAAAGACTCATGAGATTAATAAAAAAGAAAAATCCTTGTTTAGGGCTTGGAAAAAGAATGGCAGTCATACAGTTCGCAGCAAATACAAATCAGTAAGAAATAAGCTCACAAAATTGCTGAGATCTGCAAAGAAGAACTTTTTGGAAACTTGAACACAGTGGACCAAAAAACGTTTGGAAAAGAGTCCATCAATTGACTAAGAGCTCAACCTCTATTCCTGTTCTAGTTCAGGGGCAGTAAAAAAGCCTTTACTAGTAAAGAAAAGGCCGATGTTCTATCTGATACGTTTAAGAAATCTTTAAATTCTTCCATGGCTCCTCTGACATTCGCAGATCTTGATCAGTTTGCAACTGGGCTAAACTCATGCCCTGATGAATTTCTATGTACAGTCGAAGAGATTAAGCATGAAATTGAGACTCTTGATGTTAGTAAGTCCTCAGGTCCTGATGGGATATCTGCTAGAATGCTTAAAACCCGTGGCTAGAAGTATCGCACCTTCGGTTGCAAAACTTATAAATCAATCCATTCAATCTGGTTGCTTCCCTGTGTTCTGGAAAATGTCTAACATTGTACCTATACCGAAGCCAGGAGATAATGCAAACCCTAAAAACTACAGACCTATCTCTCTCTTATCTATCTTAAGCAAACTGCTAGAGAAGCATGTCCAACACCTATTGATGGACCAGATAATGGAGAAAAACATAATATCTGAGTCACAGTGGGGGTTCCTTTCTGGGAGATCAACTACCTCAGCTCTGCTTTCTGTCACTGATAGCTGGCATAAACACTTAGAGGCAGGTCAGGAGGTCTGTGCCATTTTTCTAGACCTCCAAAAAGCATTCGATTCTGTTCCTCATCGTTGTCTTTTGTCAGTCCTACAGCAGATGGATGTCCACCCCATTCTACTGAGATGGATATGTAGCTACCTAACCAATCGAATCCAAAAAGTTGTGATCAATGGAGATTCCTCCTCTGACATTCATGCGATCTCTGGAGTTCCCCAGGGTTCAGTCCTGGGGCCACTACTCTTCCTGTTGTATGTAAATGGTGCTACTGATTTGGTATTTTCACCTGGGTCTAAAATTACACTCTATGCTGATGACATTCTACTCTTCAAGCCAATTAATGATGCTATGGACTTCGTGCTACTACAGAGAGATGTAAACTCCTTGTTACAGTGGTCAGCCAGTAGATCTCTAACCTTCAACCCCGAAAAATGCAAATTTATGATTGTGACAAGGAAAAGAAATACAATACATCCCCCTGCTCTGTTTCTTAATGGACAGGCTATCGCTAGAGTATTTCACTACACATACCTTGGTGTTACTTTAACATCTGATCTCTCCTGGAGTAAACACATCCATGGTTTTTGTACCAGAGCTAAGAAAATGCTTGGTCTTCTGTACAGAACATTCTACCTTCACACATCGTCTACAAATCTTCTGCAGCTGTATATATCTCTCATTCGGCCATGTCTAGAATACGCATGCGAGGTTTGGAATCCTTATTTACTTAAGACATTAAGAACTTGAAAAAGTTCAGAAATTTGCTTAAGACTCTGTGTAAAGCAATGGGGCCTAGATTACACTTCTCTGTTGTTTATCTGCAATATCCCGTCACTCAACATTCGTCGTAAGTATATCCTCTTTGAGATACGCCTACCTTTCGCGTGGTATTCCGTTTTTTGGGAGCATCTAACTCCTATGTTTGTGTGTTTGTTTGTGTATGTGTGTATTTCATGTGCATTGTGTTCTTGTTCTGTTTTTTTTGTTTTTTTTTGTTTTTTTTTGCTTTGTAATGAATGGTCTGCTGATATAGTTTATTGCTCCAAAAAAAACCTGATTCTATGCCGCTTTCTGGGCCTATTCACGTTTTGAGGCAGAACTTGAATGTGTTTTCCCATCGACAACCTGGCTGTGAATGCAGGTAGTGCTGCTATCAAGGCAAGGTGCTTGCCCAAACACGTAGTATTGTGCGGGCGGAAATCCCCCGGGTCCTCTCCCGCGCGCGCACGCGCGCGCCGGACGCCCCGCGCAGCGCCGCGGCGCGGGACTCGGCTATAAATTGCAAGCTGCCGCTCGGGCTTAGCCATGACAACGAAATGCAAGATGGACACCCTTCCAGTGCTATCGCAGTGTAAGTCGGCCTTTCAAGCAGTATGTGGAGACCTAAAAGGGGCTAGGAACACTCAAGAAAGATTCTTAAAAACCTGCCCAGTCGTTTCGCAGGGAACGTCCGCAGTTCAGGCGCTGATGGGTGACACTGAAGGCGCCAGGGAGACGCAACTTGAGTTTGTCGGATTTTTAAATGACTCTGCTGACTCCATCCCAGTTGTCGGCCATGTCAAAGGTGGAATCCATTACGTCTGCGGGGATACGGAGGGAGGAGACAAGGCCATGAAAAGCTCGTCGAGAACTGCCGGCGTCATTGGAGGAGGTGTGGTAGGGTTCGTTGTCGGCGGTCCTCCCGGAGCCGCCGTTGGCGGAGCTGCCGGAGGCTTGCTCGTGGATGGCCTAACCACGGGTATCGACTCTGCCGTACACGAGGAGTTTCGCCCAGCAGGCACGGTGGCCGCTGTCGATACCTTAGTTGAAGGCAAGTCAAAATCTGTTTCTGGGAGACATCTTTGATGTCGTGGTGGGGACTGTAATGGATGGAATGCTGGGATTGCTGCAGGCGAGCAAGTCGGGAGAATGTCAAAGGTTAAAGTAAAGGGAGAAGCAAACAATGTTCCTGCCAATAAGCAAGTACATGTAGACGGAGCAATGGACAAAGTGAAACATCTTACAGGCGATGAAGTAAGAAATTTAAAGAAGGATGCACACACCCATGCGCAAGCAAAGCAGAAAGTCACTGGAGGATCCTCGAAACTGACCAAGGCTCAAAAGAAGCAAGTAAGGCAGTTGAATCGCAACCGTACAAAGCTAACAGATCACAACATTCACGGGTTAATAGAGGATCGCCAAGGACAGATTGCAGTCGATTTGAAACCAGAAAGCAACACTGGAAGGTATGCTGAAAGAATTATAATGAAGGATCCGAAACAAAACTATACACTGAATGTGGTCGAGTATCTTGATGATCATAAGTATGGGGTAGTAGACCCAGGGCCTGGGCCTTCCTGTGTCCAACGAGCAGCTAACTTTGTTGCAGACCATCAAGCAGTTTATGGTGCAGCTGCAGGAGTCTATCCTGCTGCGGCAGGACCTAAAGGAGTCGCCAAGTTTGATATCTTGGTCATTGGAGCTAGTGCTGGTGGAATTGCCTGTGCAAACAGAGCTGCTGAACTTGGGAAGAGAGTGGCTATAGTGGGAACTGGAGACAAGGAGAGCGTAAGTGTGATGAGATAATCTCCACGCACAGATAATGTATGTTGCAATGCACAAACAGGACAGGATGTAAGGGCTCATGCTGTCCTGTCTGGGTACTGCAACAGATTTGTTGGATATCCCTAGGGAAGTAACATGTATAAACCCTTTGCATTTGCGTGCAGGATTGTACAGGCTGATAACATTCTCCAGTACTTTTCTTCATACGTCATGTCGGTTGCCTAGGGATATAGATCAAGAGGGGTGCATGGGAAGGTGTAGACTATGAGTATGGTACATAGCTGTACTGGGGGACTTAGTTTTTGCATTATCATCCATGCTAGCCCTATACGAGCCCTTATACAACGCTTGTGGTTTAGAGACCACTAGAGTATAGTATATATTAGCCCACAATTATTTTAAGCCATTAACTAACGCCTGTTGTGCACCATCTGCAACGGCTT
>CASHTH010001815.1:0-41535 GCA_030341885.1 Geodia barretti
TTGCCCTGCGGTGGGATGTGAACCCACGACACTCTGCCAGCATGAGGGCGTGTTTCTTAAATGGTTGTAGAGATCGCGCAATGTATTTAATCGCCTCTAGAAGTAAAGCCGGGGTAGCCGCGTTCTGATCATGGTAGAGTGAGCTAGCTGAAAACTGTATTTCAACTGGTAGCGATCCTTTTCCTCCAAAAAAAAAACTCCTCCCGTCCTGACACTGGAACCTACGTATTTCAGCCCCAACATAAAACACCGTGTGATTCTAATTTTGCCCGAGGCGAAAAAAGAACCAGTTTTCTCGCTACTGAGCTTTTGTTGAGTCTGTGCGTTACTTTTCCTCATCTCGGCTTACAGTTTCTCGTTGGTAACATATACATATGCTAACATTCACTACAAGCATGGAGTCAAACAACCACATCCCATATATGGACTACCACATTCATACAAAACATTTGGTGAGACTGTGGTCTCACAAAACATGCAGCGGTGACCATTGAAAGTACCTGATCAGTCTGATCGTACCGATCCCAGAGTCGGTAGCCTATCGTTTATGATCGACACTCTGCTCCTGCGCGATGCTGACGTTTCTGATTGCGGAGCGAGCTCGATGAGCCAGATTAGTGTTACCTCTTACTGTGTCACATACACGGTACCGCTTCAGTGGCCTGAACTCGGGGACACCTGAGGGGGCGGGGCAAGGGAACAGTTGGTGAACAGTTCACTAACAGGACAACTCTAACAGACTGCAGTCTGGTGCTCTCAAAGGGTGTTAAAACTCACACTAATAATTCTGACGGCGCGACGTTCACAACTCGCCGAGATCGTAGATGAGTCAGCTTGCACGGGTTCAGCCCGAAGGAGATAGGCGACATGAGAGTGGAGAGAGGTGGATTTGCAGTACTCACATGGCAAAGATACTGGCGGATGAGAGAGACACTGGGCGACACGTACGGTCCCACAGTCCGCCACAAGTGTACAGGGTGACGGGGGATGGCGCGATCGATTAGCTAAAGAGTCAAAGGGAATGTAAATTTCGTGGACTAAAAATTGCGTGTATGGGCCTACGATACACGCAGGCGGACACACTCACTCTGGTTAAGTGATGTGCATGAATGAAAAATTTTTTTGCTTTGTTTAAGGTACAGTATTATATAGCTATCACCCGCTGTAATGATAGAATACATATACAGGAGCAGAAAAAACAGCTTCTGGCGGGATCGCCCACGGATTGATGCGGATGGGTGTCCAGTGCTGCCAGGCCACTGAGCTCCTGACGAAAGCAAATGCTAACGGAAAGATAACACTCACCCCAGTTCTGTCAGGGGTTATCAATGCTGATCGATCATGTCAATCATTCCACGCGAGCTAGCTTCAAGACTGCGCCATCATCAGCCCACACAATGTCAAACAAATACAAAAAGAGGGAAAGCTGCAAACATGCCTCTCATTCTACATCATGGACGGGTGTGAATCACGTGCCAAATGATGATGAGGACAGATAGGCCCGGAACAATGCAGGCTGACTGTCTGCAATGTAATTTGCGCCGACAAAGCCCCACCCCAAAATGGGCATATACGGTAGCTTCATTTTGAATTTGTGCGATATGCCCATCGCTGGAGTGTACATTGCGCACAAACTAGGCAGCAGACTTATCTATGATGCTAGCTGCTTGATTCTCTCCCCCCTTCCGCCCACACTCAGCACTCACCCTAGTTTCACACATTCCACTTTGTTGCCGTCGGTGTTCACCACCAGCATCCGGCTTGATGACAGAACTTCAGGATCCATTTTTAATGAGCACAATGAACCTGTGCTGAGAGAAACTATCACTGAATTGACCAAGATTCTCAGCCCTCGATAACGAGAGGGGGTTTACCCATTGTGTAGTCAACATGAACGACGATAATTGTCATTGTCCAGTGGTGGGAGGAGTTTCGGACAGACTCATCACAGTCTGAAAGGGTCGTTAAAAATCAGTACTTAATAGTTGGGAGTGTGTAACTTTCAAGAAAAAGATTTTTAAGGTAATGTTGTGTGTCTTTTGTATTTTGAAAGTTTACGATGTGAAATTTACAATACAGTCCAAAAACTATTATTACATCATCATTACCTCATCAACCCCGGAGCAGGAGTCGTTTATGGAGGAGATGCATTTGAAGGTGAACGGACACCAGTTGCACTGACTATCGCTATCAATACACGAGGTGCAGCTGGGATGGGGGGAAGAAGATAGAGGAACAGTTTTAAGACATACCGCCAGTGTAATAATGTACAGTAATAATAAAATAGTGGAATATCTACAATTGACACTTTGAATAAAGGACACCTCTCAATACGACGGTTACCAAAGCTATTTATAGAGATGCTTCAAATATCTTTGGTTGTGGAGTTAGCCAGAAGCCTTTGGCTTCAAACAAGCTCTCTCTCACTCTCTCCTCTCTCTTCCTCCCTCCCACACCGCTCCACACACAGAGGCTGGGCCAGGAAAGCCAGTGTTCATGACTGGGTTAATAGGTCTCGGTACTAAAGGACTACCAACTCTTGTAGTAACTATGGATGAAGTATATCTGCTTCTCCCTTTACGTGTACAACAAACGCAGTCCCCGGAATGCATCTGGATAGTAGATGGTGCTGAGCTCATGCGTGAGGTGGGTGTGTTTTATTCTGCCAAATCAATAGTCGCCTGACCAATACTATGTTTTTGCACCGCTTGTGCTTGCCACACGTGATTGTCATGCAAATTTGCTAGCAGAAATTTACTCAATTTTTGGCTTAAAGGCACACATATCCCATCTCTCTCTGTATTTACATTACTCCTTTCTCTATTTCCTACATACTGTAGCTCCATATAGTCCGTCCCATATGTTGCTTTCATCCCCCCGCACAGTATGGTGTATTATATAACACTGTCTTACTTTGGTGTGTACTGAGCAGTTTGGGCAAATCTGATTGGATTGTCTAAAACTGCCACATTTTTGTTTGTGTTCTCCTGTAACGCAGGGAAAGCAGCTCTGCCAGTGAATCTGGTGATAAACAAAAAACATTTAGATTTACAAAATTTTGTTTTTCAGTATCACCCCCATATACTCTGTTATGTGGTATTTTCGGAACATTGTCGCTAGCGAACTCGCACTGTAAACATATCATGGTTCTGTTGCCTCCCGGTTGGCGTTCAATCACATATGAGGGACGGTCGGAAGTGGATCTAGAATGTTGTTCAGATGGGCACGCTCTGAGAAACCGTAGCAACACCTCTTAGCGTAACAGCCTTCTGGGATATTGCTGATTTTGTCAGCTGAAGATCAACTCCCCACATCTATATCCTTTTCTTCTGGCGGTAAATTAATTATTACATGACGGGCAGCAAGCGCGTTAAAACTATTCTACAAACATCACCCATCGTTAGTTCGAGCTGCTAACGATAGAAAGGTTAAATGATAATCAAAATATTTACTATCACATCTTCCATCTACAGGGTTAACCAAGTACATTTGATGACCAGCAAGGAGGGCAAAGATGTCAACATTGATCGTCAACGTTTCCAATCGTGTTTGGGTGGTGGAGGTGTAAAGTTTAATAGCCATCTGTAAAAGATGGAGCCTACTGCGAAAGACAGCAAACTCGACGATGATATCACAAGAACCAGCACAGACACCACGCAAATTGAAATGGATTGACGCTCCTGTGCTGGCCTAGTCTTTTGGTTTGCCATTGAAATTTGATCTTTGCCAGATGGCTCGCCAGGTTTGCAGACGAATCTCACTCTCGCCTGGCTACGCCATGCTTTGGCGACTGAATGTTTGACTTTAGCACGCTTCCCATGATTTGGCAGACATTTGATCGCAGCACTAGCTGTTGGAGACCCTAATCGCCAGGCTGTTGCTAAGCTATAGGCCTGATGGCCTGAAGATGTACCGGCGAGTCCTGACATATGCTGATGGATGATCCGCTGATGTGATGACTGGGCAGGATCCAATACTGTCAGACACACCATACCGCTGAACACGGCATGACGACGACTACACCTGCAGATCTACAATACAGGCACGAGAACATGGTTCACTGCAAACCCCTGCCCTTTTTTGTTTTCTTTGAGACCTGGTCAACAACCTGGTTTCCAGGCGAGCACCATCCACAGATTGCGTCTTTCCTTCCGTCTCTCCGAGACAAGCGTTACACGACGTGATGCTGTTGCAGACGCCTCTACTGCCTGATGTGAGTAGAGCTAGAGACGGAGAGAGAGGGTGGAGGGCGGAGAAGCCGCGAGATAGTTAAGAGTTGAGAGGAGAAGGTGGACAGGTGAATGAGGCGTGAGAAATGCCTGCATTTAAGCGAGAGGGAGAGAGAGAAAGCAGAGTAATTGTGGCCGGATACTCTGTGAATTGGTATCTAGTAATCTGGAAAGTCAGCCGTTGATGCCATGTGTGGGGTCGCGAGCGATTTACTGACAGCAGGACTATAGTTTACTATCGATTTCTGTGAAAGTCGTTTTCCCTCCCAACGAATGCTCCAGAATGGCAAGGATCACGAGTCCTGCTACATACCACAGTCTTGCCCAACACTGGGGCTCTATCGGGCCTGATGGTTCGTGACCATCTGTCTTCGCTGAGGTGTGATCACTGACGCTCTCTCATAGCAGACAGGATGTCTGCCACACACAGTCTCCATAGCTACCACATCCCACCGTAAAGCCCTAGCCCTAAACACACCATGAGTACAATGTGCTAGGGCTCAGTAGATAAAGGGTTAATAGGCCTCAGTATGTAATGGGATTTATTACGCAAGGGCCCCGTGAACAAAGGATTAAATCCACATAGTGCAAGGGCTATGTGCATAAAGGGTTAATTAATTGATCCAAGCATAAAGGAATATTCGTTCTTTAGTACATAAAGGGTTAAATTAAAAATACCTTTCTGGGACTCAGAGCGTAAAGGGTTAATCCATCAGATGCCACTGTCATCTGAGTCACGTTGTTGGTTCCACTCATTTCTTCACTGCTTACAAGATTTATGGTGCGGATGGGGTTAATCGATGTACTGTTGACATAGTGATACTGTAGAAAGTAAACAAAAAATTTGCTTATCAAATGTAATAGTGAAACCAACAGTTACCTACGCACATTATACACGAAATTTATTTCGGAAAACTAGCCAAGTAGCCGTTTGAACGAGTTCATGCGCTAGTCCAGGAGCAAGGAAGTATAATATTACATTACATCATCACGACTGCGTGGCATGTGACCTATGCTTCGTTAACCACATCAGTGGTTCCTGTGGGTCTCCACATACCAGTGCCAGCTATAACATTCTTCACCGCTCCCTCCACAGTTCTCTTGTGTGGCGCCTCTAATGCAATTCCACCTCGGAATGCCTTCTCTAATTTCTAATTATAGCCCCATCTGTGAATTCTATTATAGCAGGGGGCCCTCACAATCAGATGAGAAAGCTATTGCTTGATTTTGAATCCTCAATAAATCATTGAGCTAAACTCCCAGGCAAAAACTGGTGTTCACCACTTACCTCTGCAGTGTACACATTGCCTGACTTATACCAGTGAATCAGTTATGATAGTCACATAGTGCAACCGTGGGAGACTCTATTGCTAAACCCTAAACCCATACTGTATAATAATGCAGGCGCTGGGCTATTGACATAATACAAGGACAGTTCCCAGGTGCAGCTGCTGAGTATGGCAATGGCTCAGTCCAACTTGGCACGGCATAAAGCTGGAACCAGCCACTAAATCTATCATCAAACTCTCTCACTGAATGCTGGCTGTACCAGGTGAAGGCTACGTATGTCAACTAATGGCAGTATTATATTTACACCAGGTTGGCTGAACCGCTGGAATTTTGAGTGACTGAAGTGCACTTTGCTGCAGAACAAGCCCCACACTTATCGCTATAAGTTGAGAACCACTCAGCCATAGAATAGGTCTTCTCATCATCAGCAGGCAACTCTAGGACGCAACAGAGTAGTCTATAGAAGGCAGCAAGTATAATTATTAATAGGCAGACAGGCAAGAAGGGAATGAGCAGATAAAAGCCTTCTTATCAGGAAGGGGACAACAGAATAGGGTTTCATATCATCTAGCAAACGACTTCTGAATAGAGAGCACTTAATGCACTACATTTGTGGTAAATCTAGAGTGAGGTTTATCGTTGTGTTTGCTTCGTGAGTAACATTCTACTACAGATCTGTGAGAACTCACAAA
Source organism: Geodia barretti (assembly GCA_030341885.1). Taxonomy (NCBI): domain Eukaryota; kingdom Metazoa; phylum Porifera; class Demospongiae; order Tetractinellida; family Geodiidae; genus Geodia; species Geodia barretti. The sequence goes on from CASHTH010001815.1 coordinate 6,212, forward strand.
CACCAACAGTACACACTCACTCAGGCACACTACAAGCCTACAACTTTAACTACCTGAAAAAACCCCAAACATTCACGGCAGCTACAGTATGTACGTCTAACGTGGCCCTAGAACTAAAGGGACAAAGGTCTCATGATGAAATATTAGGATCCGCGCAGCCAGCCATGTGTCACTGGTTTAAGGAATGCTACTATCGTTTTACACCCTTCATACCAAGCCTTCCAGACATGGGCTATATTTAGCCTATCTATAAATTCCCTGAAGAAACTGGTTTACACAGTACATGCCTGCAATCTGATATCCTCCCATTTGCATAATACACTGACTTAAATACTAGCTGCGCATAAGGTGTACTTTATTTTTATATGACACTTGAAAAATCATGCCTTCAACACATTATGCAGCATCTATGTACTTTTAGCTGATAAAATACTTAGGGTGTCCCTCATTTAACATGCACACATGTCAGCAAAGGAGAGATATACAGTATTACATTACTAATAGGGTTAGTCCAGTCCTTGGCATACATTCTGCATGGCCAGGCAGACCTGGTGGGCCAAACTCACCTCAAGAACAGGATTAAATTTCTCCGTTCCCTGGACACAGAAGACCCAGCTAGCAGTATATACTCGCAGAGAGACTGGACATCTGGTGTGGGAGGCTGAGGTATGCTGCTGGCTTGGCTAATAGACGTTTACTACCAGTCCCTAAATCTAAGTGCTTAGTTGGAGTTTGAGCAAGTTCTAGTAAACAAGTATTGTTCCCTTGAAAACATGTCTTGTTTGTCAAGAGGGAGTTTATATTATCACTTGAGGCCTTTTGAGTCAGCTCTGTGATCTTCCAACTGAGTCACTGCCTTTTGGAAGGTCTATTGTGTATATACAGGTTTGGAGAAACAAGATATGAGGATTGGCAGCGTTCATTGGCCAACATTCCCAGCCACTTATCCATCATAGTCAGAATTATGAAATCAACTATTGGAAGAGTCAAGACAACAACACACGGTTCCATACAAAGACTAAGCCAGTTACGTGCTACGACACAGTTTCAAGTAGAAAGTTTGCGGCGTTGAGGCCTTTTAAATAAACTAAGCTAAAACAAAACAGACACTGTTGATGTGCCTGCAAAGATATCCCCGTTGGTAGTTGGTATGTGCTGAGGTTAGCCTGCAAAGTAGCAATATTTGCACATCTCTAAGAGACTGCTAGTACAGAGCTATACTGACATTCCTGGCATGACAGAGCCATAGCAGAAGCCGTTAGCTACAGCACCAAACCTCTCCAGCTATTAACACACCAAAACACAGAGCTACCAATCCTGATCTCCCCTAACTTGTCTCCCATCATTACAATACAACAGCTATAAGACCACTTCTTCTGATAAGATCCATAAGTTTGTTTAGTAGCATAACATTACATAATAGCATAAACTTTCTTCGCCTCCAAAGAGAAATGTCCTCTGAGGTGGGAGAATTGTAGCGGTGATGGAACAGTACCAGCCCCCACAACCCCAACTGTTTACTATGGCAGTACTTTAAATGGGCAGTTGATTGCATGTGATATGTTGTAGTTCAGCAGTTCAGCGACCCTCTATTGCAACACAGGCCAAGAATGTGCATTATCTGCTGAAGCTGGTAAGGACAGGATGTGGTTGCAGCTATAGCTCAGGTTAGGAATGACGGCAGAGATCTTTTTTGGCCACAGACCCTCGTAAGGAATACCCAATATCCAGTGACACTCAGGGTAAACATGACACAAGATAGAGATGGAGAAATAATGCATTATACATTAAAACCATTCCAAAGTTCATATCCTGGTTCAATGAAGTAACATAAGAGGAACACACATATAAAATTAGGGGATAATGATAAACTATTATTATAATAGCCCAGACAACAAACCAGGAGGATACTTACGACATACCTGGTAGATTTTCCCATTGTGTGTACCAGCAAACAGGTAGCTAACATTGTCGAGGGTGGAATGGATTAACGAGGTGAAATTGCCATCACTCAGTGGAAGAGAGAATACAGGACCTGCCGATAGTGGATTCACAACTTCTTGAAATGGCAGGAGAGTCGACACTAAGTTACACTCAGTGATATCCTGCAGAGACAGATAGAGAGAGGTGTGAGTATAGAGATCAGCAAGGTGTTAGAGAACATACGGTATTGTTGAGACGCTCTGGATCGAAAAGCTCACATGGTTTTGTACCACTTCTGGCAAGTCCAGTGCTGCCCATTCCATATCTACAGTCGTTGTATTTCTGAGTCATGAGTTGATGAATGTCAAAGAGTTTGAAGACGCAGACCAAGTTCTGAGACTGGGCGGCAGATAGGGTGATGGTCTGGTCTGACGGGAGGAAAGTGGCTGCAGTGGGGACAGACTCCGAGCCACCACACTCCAGTCTTATCTCAAAGTAGGACACAAACCCTCCATTAGCGACTGATGATGACGTGTCGTTGTTACACACCCTCACCACCCTTATTTCATCATCAGCACCTTGTTTAGTGACGAAATACGAAAAGCCATCGTTTTGAAATATCGTCAGAAATTCTCTGTCGTATAAAAACCCTTCTGTCTGTCGGTTGAATACGCTAAAGCCCTGACCACTGGTTTCTCCCACATTGACGAGGTTGCCGCGTACAATCCGCGACACCTGCTCCCCGTTACGCTGTAGTCCGACAGTCAACACTGACGTGTCTTCTCGTCCGCGAACGAACAACCCTCCAGCATTCGTCATTCCGTCAACTAACAGAACGTTACTGACTTCCCAGTTGTGGCTGGCTATGTTATTGACATCCAGCAGAGAGCAGTTCGTCCGGAGACACGACAATACTCTCCCACTGTAGGTCCCATCGGGGTCTCCCAGTAGCAGTCGACTCACTTGGCCCTCGGGCAGGAAAACCTCCCGCACTACAGACAGATCAGCGGCTGAAAGTCTCCGAAGAGACCTGTTGGAGCCGAGGACGAGCGATCCGGCCTCCGTCAGCAACACGTTGCGAAGCGTTTCGCCGTTTTGTGCAGCAAAGTTTGTGATGACGGCAAATACGGCGGGAAATGCGAGGAGACTAGCAATAGTCACAGAGAGAATAGCTCCGTTCATTGTCCCTTTGGTTCCTAGACTGCAGAGAGAAGTCGTGGATCCTCTCCAGCAAAAACACGTTGTACTGACTGCGCTTTTCGTCGTCAGTGTGGGGTGCGCCGTGCAGTTATCACGCGGGTACGCATGCGCACTACAAAACAATTGCGCAAGATCAGAGCGGGAAAATCGCGCGAGTGCGCGTGCGCGCGCATGTGCTGCGCACGGATGGAGGTTACCATAAACATAGATTGAACTCCTGCTTGTATATACAATGCTCTGAAATATACAAACTAAAAGTTTATAGCTTTCCCACAGTACGCCATTAGACTTGCTTCTCTTAGAGCCTCAGCATTAGTCTAAAAATCGAGAGAATTCAAAATATTGCGGGCAATAATTAGGTTATCTCACAGGGTGGGCGTGGCAGACTCTAGCTATGTCTTCAGCAGATGCTCCATACTCCATAGCCAGAACACCTTCATTGATGAGTTCTCCGGCAGTCTGGACAGATATAAACATTTATCTATATACCTCTTTCTCTTTCTCTTTCTGGGCTCAACATGCATTGCGCGGTGCGTATAATATAGCATGGGGTGTTAAAATGGACAAAATCAGTATTTGCCAATGAGAGTTTGACTATGTCTGTAGTCCTGACCTCCCAACACACTACAAACACGAATGCATGCAAGTGACAAATCAATGTCAGATGTACACTAAGTTCCATACACACACCTAAAACTGTATGCAGTCTATTCACTTAGTGAAACCCAACCATACGTTTCATCTATCTATGTATGTATTGAGAGAGAGAGAGAGACTCACAGAACCAATCATGTGGATTCCAAGGATCCTGTCAGTTTTCGCGTCACTCAGAACCTTCACAAACCCATCAGTATCAACTGCAAACACAACACCACAGTACAAAAAAGCTCGTGCAAATCTAACTACAGATCTGAAAGGGATTATATTAAGAGGCTTCTTACACATGCAAAAAACAATACTGGCCATGCATTAACAAAATTTCAACTCATCCATAGAGTGTTTTTAGGCCAAAAAATAATCCAAGGTTGAAAAAAATTTGCCCAGCAATCAATCTCCCCAGACATCTACGAATTATTTAGGGCAAAAATCATAAATCCTAAGGCTGTATATATTTTTGGCCAGCCCAACATGACAGTAGAGTACATACCATTGGTTTTTGCCCTGCTGTTGGCAGACATGGGGAACTTCCCAACTCTGTATTCAACTCCTGCACTCTTCAGGTCTTCCTCGCTCTTGCCCACCCACGCCACTTCCTGTGGGACAGGAAACAGGAAGTGAGGGCCAGCTAACGAGGGGTTATCATCATCTCACTGGGTGGGTGTAGACGACAGATGGTACACAGTTGTAGTCCAAATGCCCCACTCCTCCCACCATTCCTTCCACACATATGATACCTGTTGTATAGTATGAGAGAATGGGAATGGGGGTATTGGAATGGAAAAATGGGAACAGGGGAATGGAAAATTTCCCGGTCACAGAGTTTACTGCTACAGATAAGGTGTTCAAGGTGGTTCTCCCCATGTGCAGGCTAAAAGTACGAATTAATGAAGAATAGCAATAAAATCTACCTTCGTCCTCAGCCTTGTGAGCCAACATTGGTCCATGAATACAGTCTCCTATAGCATAGATACTGAGCAGGAAAAAATAATTTAACAAAATATAACTCTTCAAAATCGGCTCACTTGTCGACTGTAGTTCTGAGGTGATTGTCGACTGGTATTCTGCCCCTGTCGTCAAGACTGATTCCCACGTTCTGTCAGACCGTGGTACCTGAATGAGACCTGGCCGTGGAACCGGAATGAGACTCACCTCCAGTCCGAGATTGTCAGTGTATGGCCTCCTCCCAACACAGACCAGCAAAACGTCGCACTCTACTTCCTCCACCTTCCCTCCCTTCGCACTCTCCATGGCAACCTTGACCACACCCCCTGACACACTCGCAGCTGTAAACACAGTCAAAAGAGGAAACATGAGGATTCCCCTTTTCTCAGTACATCTCCTTACCTGTGACTTTAGTCTGCAGCTTGAAGGCGAGCCCTTGTTTCTTCATCAACCTGAGAACTGTCTTACTGACCTCCATATCTATCCCTATCCCTCCCACGTGACCAAGGAATTCCACCGCCGTCACCTTTGACCCCAGGCGGCTCCACACCGACCCCTGCAGGTCACATGACCCGGAGGTAGAGTCAGGTGACAGTCACATGACTCACAAGCTCAAGACCGATGACGCCAGCTCCTATGACCACCATTCTGTCTGGTACTTTCTCCAGTGAGAGTGCACCAGTGGATGATACAACCACCTTCTCATCAAACTAGAGAATGAGCAGAAAATACGAAATAATATACCGTCTATTATTTTATTGGTAAGTCAAAATTTCATGCTCTCAGAAAAAACCTTTTGTCCACGCAACTTTCTAATTTGTGAGCATTATGTGCCTCAGTGCGTTTTAACAAGAGAAAAGTGTTAGATTCTCCAAACCTCCAGTCCAGGGAATGGAGTGGGGACAGAGCCTGTAGCCAGCAGGATATTTTTAGTCCGTACCACCTCTCTATTTTTAGTAGCGGAGACAATGACGTCATTATGAGGTAATAGTAAATTAGTGAGACGCTCACTTTTGCCCGTTGGTAACAGTCACTTCGTTTTTACCAGTAATGGAACCATGGCCTACCATGTGTGTTACCTGAAAAAATGGATACACAAAAAGAAAATATTTAGGATGGAAAATTGAGTATAAAGTGAGAGGTAGAATAAATATGAGGAAAAGAGAAAAAGAGACGAAAGATTTACTTTGTTCATCTTGAAAAGTGCGGCCACACCGCTGGTGAGTTGTGAGACGGACGTTTCCTTTGCCTTCATCATGTTCCCCAGATTCAGCTCAACTCCAGACACTGTCAGAGAGAGAGAGAAAAATTTCCCATAATTCCAGCACATAATTCACTCGAATATTTCTCCAAAAAACAGCAAAAGTTTCACCGGAAAACAAAACTACAACAGTAGTATCTTTATCGCGAGTTAAAAGCTGTATCCTGACCGTCAATTCCTCTGGTGGCAAACTCGTGTTGAGTCATGTGTAAAAGATGGGAATTGTGCAGCAGTGACTGCAGAGAGAGAGAGAGAGAGTATTGAGCAAAAGAAGCTGTATCAACTAATGTTTTCCATTTGGGGTACAGATCGTTTTTGCAGTCTGAAAAGCAATCTGCAACAGTCCGTTCATGACGATCTTCAAAAATTAGCTACCTTTGAAGGAATGCAGCCGATGTTGAGACAAGTCCCTCCAAGAGTGACGTCCTTCTCCACGCACACCGTCTGGGCGATTACATCATCTCTACGTCACTCCAGTGGGCTCGAAACCACGCCTACCTTGAGTCCCAGCTGAGCTGCCTTTATGGCGGCAACGTATCCGCCAGGTCCGCTGCCAATGACGACCAGATCTGTGTCTGTCTGCCCGCCGCTCTGCATTCGCCGATGAGACGACAGACTAGATACGGCGCCGTACGTTAGCTTCCGCTGCAGAACAACACACACACTGCTCAAAATGACCAGTTTAGGCTATCTCTAGGTAGATAGGTACGGAGGAAAGAAGCAATGGGTCGAAAGAGTGGTAGCTCACCCTACTGAGGCGGCTGGCCTGCTCGAAACTCCTCAGCAAAAGAGAAGACATTGCAGCCGTGTTATACAGTCGACCCTTCACCTTTTCTGTTAGCGCATGCGGATTCATTATCGCATGCGCTTATTTGTTGCGCATGGTACAATATGTTCAGATACGAAAGTAGAGCACATACATAAGAGGATAAAATGATAGCAAACGTTTTTCTCGAAAGTTTTCATGGGTAGGAATAAGGGGGCGGGGCTGCTGGGGGAGAGGAGATATGCAGCTGGTCAAGACTCATCTCCACAGCCAGCGACGACACTTGCATCTTCACCTGATGTGAGTGGAGAGATGGCAATAGAGACTTTTTACTCTAATTTTCTAGCACAATGTTCGTGATCAAATGTGTGAATCTATTCCATGTCGATTGTGAACATCAAAAGCAAGTATTTTGGCACCTACATATTTCATACCCAATAAAACAAAATCTTTGTACACAGCAATATCTGTGATGAACAGACCTGGTCCATGGTGGGTCTGTCTCTGTCCCTACGTCTCACACAGACTGTGGCAATGTCAAACAGACCACACCCCACGTTGCCGGGCCAACCAGCGTGGGGGTCCGCCTGGGACGCTATCTCAGACTGCTGTGCCGTCTCCTTGAACAGGTCGGCCAGTCGCATCGTCTGGACAACAGCCAGAGATAACAGATTCATGTTTAGAAACACTCATACAATGTGGAAAAGCCTTTTTCTTGTGTCCTATTGTAATATGCAGCAACAAACAGAATGTTTTGGCAAGAAACTACTGAATTGGCGGAGGGAGACACAAATACATGTTTCAAATCTTTAGTCACAAGGGGCTTGATTGATATTTAGGGGCATGCAATTTACCCTCCACTCTATTCCTGCCTACCCATCCCCCCAGACTCCATTACCAGAGCTCTCTGAGGCACAGCGGGATCGTCAGCTGCCAGTCCCGTGTACAACTCCAGCAGAATGACTCCAAAACTGTAGACATCTGTCTTCGGGGATAGTTTGCGGTTCCTGAACAACTCGGGGGCCATGTAGGCCACGGTCCCCATGATGACCTGTGACTGGGTGGAGAACTGGCTCTGCTGGGAGGAGGAGCGGGCGGAGCACTCTCTGGCCAGACCAAAGTCTGAGAGCCGGGGGACCAGGTGACTGTCCAGGAGAATGTTGGCACTGCAGATAGAGAGTGGGACGGGAGGAAATGATGCACTACATATGTTCTTTATTTCCTCAACTTATATATATACATAGTCATAGCAGTGAAGATCTACAACAGTGGGCCAGTTTGAAGGGAGAGGTTTTTGCAGTTTATGTGAAACCTTTCTCTGTAGGTAGGGACCATGGTATATACAGATGGTCAAACACTTCGTAGCTTCTTCACAGAATAGTTTTCTACTTTGCAACTGAACAACACAGACTTTTCCCAATGTATTGTATGTGTTAACTCAATAGCAAAAAGAACTCTTCCGTACAATAAACCTCTTGATATCTCCATGAACCAGGCAGCGAGGATGGTTGACTGTGTGCAGGAAATGAAGAGCATCTGCAACCTGGTCCGCAATGCTGAGTCTCACATCCCACGCCAAACGAACATTCCGTCGCCCGTGGAGACAGTCGCCTAGCGACCCGTTCTCCATGTACTCGTAAACTAGACAGGGACGAAAGCCGTCGTTGCTATAGGCAACCAGTGAGAGTATGTTCCGATGATGATACCTATAAAACATAGATGATGTAATGATGACATCATGGGAATTATAAACCAACAAACTTTGTTAGCATCTGTAGTTCTTGGAGAAAAGTGTCGCGATGGATCATCTCGTAAAACATCCCTCCTTCGTACTCAGTCTCCTACAGCAAAGTTGAGAAGGAGAAAATGAAATTTTTATCGTGGAAAAGATTAACTGACTACTCACATTGTGCAGTTTCTTGACGGCGTAAGGCCCAGTTCCTCTCACCATGGCCTTGTAGACACTCCCAAACGACCCTATTCCCAGGAGGCCCGTAGTAAACCCACCGGTTGCTTCGCTCAACTCCTGAAACGAGAAATGGAGAATGTTTGGGAGTGGAATTTCAGAGTTTGCCGACGATGACGTCATCCCCGTGGAGGTAGAGTCAGCCGGTGAGGAAGGGGTTAACTGCGAGGAGGAGCCAGTGGAATTCTGTGGTGGAGGGGTTAACGGGGAATAGGAGTAGTGAGGGTTGAAGGAAGGCGCGGGGGAAAAAACGGGGTACTCCGAAGATGATGGTGAAACTCCACCCACTGGAGTATGTGGATTCTGACGATGATAGGACGGAGGTTGGGAGTGAGTCGGGAGGTAATTAGGGTGGGCGGGGCCAGGGGGCGTGGTCTTGAACTGCTGCTGCTGGTAGTGGTATGGTTGCTGACTCGGCATAAAATTAGGGTAGGCTCCATTTGATACCAGGTACTGCGGACGTGGAACAGAGACTTCGGGTTGAGCCGTCCCCATTCCATTCTGGAGGGAGTTAGGATGCGAGTGAGGAAGATGAGGTGGGTGTGGCTGCTGCCATGGAAACTGGTCGTGTCCGTTATGCACGACTGCTCCTTGTCCGTCAATTGCCTTGTCTTTCTCCCTCCTGCCTTGTCCCACCTTCTCACCTCCCTCCCCACCCGATGGCTGAACCACCTCCACCATGTACCTCTCACGGGGAGTGGGGTTGGAGGGGGGCAGGGGTCCATGCAGGGGGTCCACCACATACTTCTCCCCTCCTCCTACTGTGGTGTATGCAGGAGAGTGCAATAATTTTACATCCCAAAAAATAGTCAATTAGTAGAAAATAAGGGAAAACTCTTGGGGATTTTTAAGGTTATGTGCACATGTCTGTCACAGATAGTGTGAGTGTAAGACGATCTTTGTATCAATATTCTGCACAAAGTAAAATTGACATTTAACAATAAAGTTTGGAAGGGATAGTATCCAAGAATATCCAAGGGTATACAGAGCCAGTGAAAGTATTCGCAGATGCACTAGTGTGTTGATAGAGCTGTGTACACAGACAGAGCTCCCCCCTCACAGGATATGGAGAGAGAGATGTGGAGAAGGGGAAGGGAGGGCAGGAATGGAAAGTGTATAGAGGCCATGGCTGGTTTGGCAGCCATCACACTGAAAATGTTTTTGTATAATAAGTGAGTATGGAATTCAGTCAATTTCATAAGGTTTGCCCCAGACTTACCACAGCTACTTTCACTATCACTTTGAGTGTCACGTGTGTTATTACATGCCTTAGTACATGCCTTAGTACGCTAAGGATTCTAGATTATCATTAACCTTCTTACAATGTCTTCCCCATTATGTGAATGTTGCAATGCATGCTAACTGCTCCGCATGCAAATGTTAATGAACTGCTACATACATTAACGAGTAGATATTATACTCAAAACACGTCATACAAAGTGAGGAAGAGAGATAAACGACCTTTCGGAGGGAGAGTGTCCTTTTGGGGAGGGGCAGGGGGTGTGGCCTCGATCTCCCCCAAAAGTTGAGCGAGAAAATGATGATGCTCCGGAGAAGCTGCAAAAAAATCATTTTCAGAGTCAGTCAAGAAATCTCGGTTTATAGATAACTATAATACTTATTACTTGGCAATCTCATTTGAATAGTGTACAGTTTAACCAGCTCACCGTACTGCTGAAGAATCCTCATTCCCTCCACGTATCCCATGTCCTTCATCATGAGATAGAGGTCGTCCACGGAGAATCCTCGGGCAATGAAATCCTGCAGCACTGCCTCAGTCGGACTCCCGTTTGGCTGGTGCCCCACTCGTTGGAAGGCACCCACGTCGATGGCATTGTACGGAGAATCTAAGAGAAAGAGAGATGGGGGAAGAGAGGGAATCTTAGAAGATAGAGAGTTGGCGGATTTACGAGGGACGTGGGAGAGGAGAGCGCGCCAACTGAAGCGGTCGGCGTGAGGCGAGTCCAGATGTCTGCAGAGTTGGAATATCACTCTGAACGGCAGGTCCTTTATCTGCATCTTACACAGCCAGCAAACAACCAAGGAGCGACACGCTTTGGGGTTCTGTCCGGAGATTAAACTAAAGGGGAGGGGTTTCAGCGATCGATCGGGATTATTATGCTGTCGTGTGCTAGTGCGCATGCGTGGATGTACCGCGCGCTAAATAAAAAGGCGGGGCTATAATGAAAGTGGGCGTGGCTTCAGAGCCACATGATCACTGTTTTGAGGTCTCGAGACGAGCGAAGAAGCTAGAGGGAGAGTAGGACGCAGAGAATATGGCATCGTCTGCTGACAAATACGTTCGTGAAAACTACTGGGTAAGTAGGCTGACCGCGTGACTCCCTGGACAGCGTCATAGCGACGATATATGACGATCTCTACAGGTGGTGGCGGTGGTGGGAGTTATTTTTGTCCTCATTTCAGTCACCATTCTCGTCAGCTGCGTCCTCTGCTGGTTCGTGAGACCCAGCAAACTTCACATCACCTATTCTTACTACATTTCTATTCTTCTTTACTTCACACAAAGCTACCATCGGCGACGCAAGCGACGAAGGAACGGTGTGTATTATGTGAACCTGAGAGCTAACCTGGAGGACTCCCTGCAGTATGGCAGCATTGAACTGCAGAAGAGTTGTGAGTATCTTTACTTTTCCCTACATCTCCAAGGCTTCAGTCACTTTTGTGTTATATTATACTCATGGTATATCTTCATATGGTGTAAACATAAGGCTGTAGTACATGTATACTGTTTACAGTTGTTCCTCGCATTAGGTGCATAATATAGTTGAGAGGTAGTTGTGGTTGGAGTCTCCAGCAATAATGCATGTCTTGGCTACATGCACATGATCACTGCCAAGTCCCCAGGGGAGGGCAGTTTTGGTAAATTTATCGGCTACTACATTATTTCCCGTAATGAAGGAACTGTAGAGTCTTGAAATGTTCACCAGCTAGTGGTAAATTCAGTCAGTTATCAGCACCTTATCTTCCTCTGTATACAGTGAACGATGCATCGACCTCTGCCTCAACTTCCTTCAACACTAGCTCTTCACCAAGTGTCACTAGCTCGGGGAAGCCCAAGAAACGAGAAGTGGGCGTGGCTGAGTCTTGGACCAATGAGAGGAAGAGGAGAGAGGTCAGCGAGCGAGGTAATGATGACATCATTCTTCAGAGCCCTGGGCTTACCTTGCTACGGCAAGCAGTATATTATAAACCTTTGTTTTCCTTGCACAGAGGCAGCTAATCTGGCGTGTCAGTATTACCTCCGTAACACAAAGAGCTATACACTCACTAACCCTCTGCCGGACCTGGGGAGTCGCGTCGCCAAATACTGGTTCCTCGTCTCCGCGAGGGGTCAAGGTTCATCCCAGAGATCACAGAGGATTCTGACACTCCAGCCCGTCTCCAAGCACTGTCCAATCAGATTGCAGAGAGAAAATGTGACACTCCTCAACGAACTACTTGTGACATTGAAGGTATATACAAAGAATTTTTGTATTTTGTCTTAAATTTTGTCCAAATGACTTTTTGGCACAGCACCCTTTTCTTCATTCTTTGGAGCATGTCGACTACCTTCCCGAACACTCGTCGGTTGTCATGGTGATGACCTTCTTCCCCCAGGGGTCACTCAAAGATCTCATCTACAAAGTATGTTTAACCGTTTTCTAGCTTTTTTGCGAATTGCATTTAACTCTTTCCTCTCTCCACACACAGCGACAACCAACTCTCGAATGGTCTGAAAAGTACTCGATACGAAGACGAGGGTTGCCGCCGGCAACAGTTGCCTTATACGGTCGACAGATCCTGGAGGCATTACGTATTCTCTACAGAAAGGGGTTTCCCCCTCTGGGAAATCTTCAGAGTGGGAATGTGTTTATTGATGGGAGTGTCTGTAGGTAAATACTTAACAACCTACATTTTACATTGCTCTTCCCTTTTTCGCTCAATGCTGTTTGTTTTAGACATTATTCCTAACATTTCATTTTCTATTCTCTTAAATCCGATCGACTGTGTTAAACATAAAACTAAACTTCCTCTCTTTCTTTGTGAGGTAGACTTCTATTTCTTCCAAGTTTTATTCATTGCTACACACTTTTGCAATGATCTTTTTCAACTTTTGCATTCATCCTCACTATCAATGATATTATGGTGTTACTGAGTATAGAGTGCTCTGGAATGTATTAATTTCTCTCTCTCCCCAGGTTGTCAGGATATGAGAACACTGTGCTAGGATACCGCAGCAGGCACCACAGACTGGTGAGAGACCACTCCGACTCCATGGACTCCATCATGTTCGGTGAGAGAGGGGTTAAAGAAAAACACCACTATAGTATACGAAACTTTCACGAAATATACTCTTGACTCATCAGTAGGGAAGGAAAATTTTGCAGAGAAAAATTGTGCACATTGATTCCCAACTCCTGCAATTCTTTCTTTATCGAACAGTTTCCCTCCATTCAGCATCAAACCCCTGAAAAAGACTCTGAAAATGGAATAAACTTGTGTCTGAATTTATGGCAGGTCACCTACTGTTTGAGATGATGTGTGGGTACGAACTGACGACCCTGTCTCCTAGCAACAGTGACATGACCAACGTGAACAGCGAGGCACAAATTGAGGTATCGGGGCTCTAATATTATTTTGCTCACTCAATCACTCTGCGCAAAATTATCTCTCATTTATGACAGGTTCTGAGGTATATTTTCAGTGGTGCTTTGACGACAGACCCTTCCCCAATATCGTTGAGGTACTGCAAAATTGTAGATGTTCTGAATGACTGCAGTTTTTCCAGGAAGCAATTTCAGTTACCCAGCTCACGCTATATACAATAGTAAGAAAGAAAGAAAGAAAACAGGACTTCTGAAGGACTACAATTAACCATGCACACTAAAAGCTGATAAGCAAAGTTTACGTTTATGCCTTCATTCTTCTGTTTGTTAGTTGCTGAATTTGCCATTCTTCAAGTCAGTCAAACTACCAGAAATGGACAATTGGGATTCAAGTCAGGTGAGTGTCACGTGACTTAATCACTGGTCATGTGATTGGTCACCTGACCTCACAGATCCAGCTGTCGGCTGAAATGAAGGGTCTGCTGCGAGGAGTGAGGAAAGGAAGGTCAGAGTTCGCGAGAGATCGCGAGAAGTCTGCCTCACAAAGAAGATCCTTCTCCAAACAAGATAACTAGTGAGTGTTGATTATCATAATAAAATGAAGGGTTTCCCCAATTTTTCCTTGTAGTTATCCAGTTACACCAGCTCCACAAAGCTCCAGCACACCGGGCACATCCTCACAGAGCACCCAACGTCCCTCCCCTCCAACCTCTCACCCTCCTCCTCCCTCTTCATCCTCACAACATGCACCATCTCCGTCCTCCACTGAGGAGCGTGGAGTTCTTCTGACTCAGATTAGGAGAGGATCCAAGTTGAAAAAGGCAGTCACTAATGATAGGAGTGCCCCTAGAATTTAGTGGACTCGATTTTGTATGTGTGTGTATTATACCGTGTTTTGTGTGCAAAAAGCTCGATTGCACGCTACGCATGCGCGCAATTTTGATGGCTTCCGGTGCGCCGGCCGCGAAGTGGGCGTGTGTCAAGCAGTCAAGTTCGGTGAGAAGAGAGATGGGCGTTAGGTTAGTAGGAAGAGTGTTTTTTCTACTCTGCGCGCTGCGGTGGAGCATTGGCCAGCTAGAGTTGGCGAGCTACTCGTTGGACGTGCCTCCGAACAGCGGCAATAATACTGTGGCGGTCAACACGGAGAATGGAGAGGTGTTTATCGCTGCAGGCAACCAGCTTCTGCGACTGAGCCGCAGCCTTGACCTACTGGAGACTGCTAATGTCAGTGGAGACGATCTCTTGATTGGACTAGCTCTAAGTCCTGACGGCAGTAGACTAGTGGGGTGTCTGGGAGGAAGCTCGAGGACCTGTTTCGTGTACAAAACTAGCGACTTGAGCAGTGGACCCAATGCAACTGTTGAGAACGCTCACTACAACCCACATAACGGTCTGGCTATTGTTACCACTGCTGATAGCTTCTACCTGGGCAGTGAGGGCCCATTTGGTCAGTCAGGGGGAAATGATAACATCTACTTAGCTCAATACAGCTACACCTCAGAGGTAGTGCGAACAACTGGAGACGAGAGATTCAGAGTCGTCATCAGTGCATGAGTTTTGGTTGGCGTGGGATGTAAAAGATGGGAATTGTGCAGCAGTGACTGACTTTTATGATTTGTTGATATAAGAGGAACGTTTTTTCATCACCTCTCAAGGCCAGCCCGAGTGGCTAAGTGGTTAGAGACATGGGGACTGACACCATAGGTGCCTGGTTCGAATCCTCGATCCCGCACTAAAGTGTCAGGTGGTCCAGAGCATTGGCTGGGAACAGCTCTGGTTCCTCCTCTTACCCACAAATCTACCACTGACCCACGTTTCTCGTACAGTGTTGTGTTGCAGTTGATACAGATGGGTTTGTGAAGGTTCTGAGTGACGCGAAAACTGACAGGATCCTTGGAATTCACATGATTGGTTCTGTGAGTGTCTCTCTCTCTCTCTCGAAATACATACATAGATAGATGGCAAAAGTCAATTATTAGCATCATGTGATATGATTGGGTTTCACTAAGTGAATAGACTGCATAAGTTTTAGGTGTGTGTGTGGAACATAGTGTACATCTGACATTGGTTTGTCACTTGCATGCATTCTGTTTGTAGTGTGTTGGGAGGTCATGGCTACAGACATAGTCAAACTCTCATTGGCAAATACTGATTTCATACATTTCAACACCCCACGTACCACACAATGCATGTTGAGCCCAGAAAGAGATAAACGTTAATATCTGTCCAGACTGCCGGAGAACTCATCAATGAAGGTGTTCTGGCTATGGAGTATGGAGCATCTGCTGAAGACATAGCTAGAATCTGCCACGCCCACCCTGTGAGATACCTAATTATTGCCCGCAATATTTTGAATTCTCTCGATTTTTAGACTAATGCTGAGGCTCTAAGAGAAGCAAGTCTAATGGCGTACTGTGGAAAAGCTATAAACTTTTAGTTTGTATATTTCAGAGCGTTGTATGTACAAGCAGGAGTTCAATCTATGTTTATGGTAACCTCCATCATCCGTGCGCAGCACATGCGCGCGCACGCGCACTTTCGCGCTCTATGATCTTGCGCAATTGTTTTTGTAGTGCGCATGCGTACCCGCGTGATAACTGCACGGCGCACCCCCCCCCACACTGACCACGAAAAGCGCAGTCAGTACAACGTGTTTTTGCTGGAGAGGATCCACGACTTCTCTCTGCAGTCTAGGAACCAAAGGGACAATGAACGGAGCTATTCTCTCTGTGACTATTGCTAGTCTCCTCGCATTTCCCGCCGTATTTGCCGTCATCACAAACTTTGCTGCACAAAACGGCGAAACGCTTCGCAACGTGTTGCTGACGGAGGCCGGATCGCTCGTCCTCGGCTCCAACAGGTCTCTTCGGAGACTTTCAGCCGCTGATCTGTCTGTAGTGCGGGAGGTTTTCCTGCCCGAGGGCCAAGTGAGTCGACTGCTACTGGGAGACCCCGAGGGGACCTACAGTGGGAGAGTATTGTCGTGTCTCCGGACGAACTGCTCTCTGCTGGATGTCAATAACATAGCCAGCCACAACTGGGAAGTCAGTAACGTTCTGTTAGTTGACGGAATGACGAATGCTGGAGGGTTGTTCGTTCACGGACGAGAAGACACGTCGGTGTTGACTGTCGGACTACAGCGTAACGGGGAGCAGGTGTCGCGGATTGTACGCGGCAACCTCGTCAATGTGGGAGAAATCAGTGGTCAGGGCTTTAGCGTATTCGCACGACAGACAGAAAGTTTTTTTTTTTTATACGACAGAGAATTTCTGACGATATTTCAAAACGATGGCTTTTCGTATTTCGTCACTAAACAAGGTGCTGATGATGAAATAAGGGTGGTGAGGGTGTGTAACAACGACACGTCATCATCAGTCGCTGATGGAGGGTTTGTGTCCTACTTTGAGATAAGACTGGAGTGTGGTGGCTCGGAGTCTGTTCCCACTGCAGCCACTTTCCTCCCATCAGACCAGACCATCACGCTCTCTGCCGCCCAGTCTCAGAGCTTGGTCTGCGTCTTCAAACTCTTTGACATTCATCAACTCATGACTCAGAAATACAACGACTGTAGATATGGAATGGGCAGCACTGGACTTGCCAGAAGTGGTACAAAACCATGTGAGCTTTTCAATCCAGAGCGTCTCAACACTACCGTATGTTCTCTAACACCTTGCTGATCTCTATACTCAAACCTCTATCTATCTGTCTCTGCAGCATATCACAGAGTGTAATTTAGTGTCGAGTCTCCTGCCATTTCAAGAAGTTGTGAATCCACTATCAGCAGGTCCTGTATTCTCTCTTCCTCTGAGTAACGGCAATTTCACCTCGTTAATCCATTCCACCCTCGACAATGTTCGCTACCTGTTTGCTGGTACACACAATGGGAAAATCTACCAGGTATGTCGTAAGTATCCTCCTCGTTTGTTGTCTGGGCTATTATAATAATAGTTTATCATTATCCCCTAAATTTATGTGTGTTCCTCTTATGTTACTTCAGGATATGAACTTTGGAATGGTAGCTGTAAGCTAAAAGTACATAATAATAGATGCTGCATAATGTGTTGAAGGCATGATTATATTGGATGCTTCAAGTGTCATATAAAAATAAAGTACACCTTATGCGCAGCTAGTATTCAAGTCAGTGTATTATGCAAATGGCAGGATATCAGATTGCAGGCATGTACTGTGTAAACCAGTTTCTTCAGGGAATTATAGATAGGCTAAATATAGCCCTTGTCTTGAAGGCTTGGTATGAAGGGTGTAAAACGATAGTAGCATTCCTTATACCAGTGACACATGGCTGGCTGCGAGGATCCATCATGAGACCTTTGTCCCTTTAGTTCTATGGGCATTTAGTGACGTTAGACGTACGTACTGTAGTTGCCGTGAATGTTTGGGTTTTTTCTGGTAGTTAAAGTTGTAGGCTAGTAGTGTGCCTGAGTGAGTGTGTACTGTTGGTGTTTGTGAGTTCTCACAGATCTGTAGTAGAATGTTACTCACGAAGCAAACACACCGATAAACCTCACTCTAGATTTACTACAAATGTAGTGCATTAAGTGCTCTCTATTCAGAAGTAGCTTGCTAGATGATATGAAGCCCTATTCTGTTGTTCCCTTGCTGATAAGAAGGCTTTTATCTGCTCATTCCCTTCTTGCCTGTCTGCCTATTAATATACTTGTTGCCTTCTATAGACTACTCTGTTGCGTCCTAGAGTTGCACACGAACCACTGATGTGATTGGTTAACGAAGCGTAGGTCACATGCCACGCAGTCATGATGATGTAATGTAATATTATACTTCCTTGCTCCTGGACTAGCGCATGAACTCGTTCAAACGGCTACTTGGCTAGTTTTCCGAAATAAATTTCGTGTATAATGTGCGTAGGTAACTGTTGGTTTCACTATTACATTTGATAAGCACATTTTTTGTTTACTTTCTACAGTATCACTATGTCAACAGTACATCGATTAACCCCATCCGCACCATAAATCTTGTCAGCAGTGAAGAAATGAGTGGAACCAACAACGTGACTCAGATGACAGTGGCATCTGATGGATTAACCCTTTACGCTCTGAGTCCCAGCAAGGTATTTTTTATTTAACCCGTTATGTACTAAAGAACGAATATTCCTTTATGTACCAAGTCTTAACAAAGTATGGATCAATTAATTAACCCTTTATGCACATAGCCCTTGCACTATGTGGATTAACCCTTTGTTCACGGGGCCCATGTATGGTATGTAATAAATCCCTTTACATACTGAGGCCTATTAATTAACCCTTTATCTGTGTGCTGCTACAGGCTTCTCCAGCTTCTTTGTTTGTATGTCAGAGTGATGGCCATTCATTCTGATGTGCAAGGGATTTTCTGTTTCTCCAACATACTGTAGTCCACATCTCTTGCATGAAATTAGATATAGACTAGATTCCTTGACTTGCAAGTTATGTTTGCTCTGATGTTGTATCGTCTGCCTGTGTTGTAGCTTCTGAAACTGCTGGTGGTCACAATTCCATAGCAGCATTTGCATTTTTGGTCGTCTGAATGCCACCAGTGGCAATCCATAGCATTCAGACGACCAAAAAACCTGAGAGATCTACTCGTCAGAGCGAAGCTAGAGACACCAGCCCCACCCACCGACACTGGAAATATTCCCTGCGGACATAGACGCTGCAAATGCTGCTATGAAATTACACATACTTTTCTCAATGTTCTCCCTCTTCCCTGTCCACCTTCTCTCCTCTCTCTTATATTCTCCCTCCCCCCCTCTCTCTCCTCCCTCCCCCCCTCTCTCTCCGTCTCTAGCTCTACTCCATCACAGTAGACGTCTGCAACACATACACCTCGTGTAACGCTTGTCTCGGAGAAAGTGGGGACCCAATCTGTGGATGGTGCTCCCTGGAAAACAGGTTTGACCAGTTCTCAAACAGGTTGCAGTGAACCAGTTCTCCCTGTTTGTCTCCAGGTGTAGTCGTCAGTCCGAGTGTTCAGCGGTATGGGTGTCTGACAGTATTGGATCCTGCCCAGTCATCACATCAGCGGATCCATCCATCATATATGTCAAGGAACTTCAGGTGCATATGCAGGCCAGCCTGTACTTACCAACAATACTGCGATATTTTGTCTCCAAACATGGCTAGCCATGCTAAAATCAAATTCGTCTCCAAACATGGCTAGCCATGCTATATATAATCAAATTTCAATGCAAAACCACAAAGACTAGGACAGCAAGGAACGTCAAATACAATTTCAATTTCGTGGTGTCTGTGCTGGTTTTGATATTATCAGTCTGTTTTGGCAGGGCTCATTAAACTTTAACCCCTCCACCACCAGATTGGAAATGTTGACATTTTCCCCTTGCTGTCATCAAATGTAATTGGGTTAACCCTGTAGATGGAAGATGTTGATAGTAAATATTTTGATATCATTTATCGTTACATCTAACTTAAGATGGGATGTTTATAGAATATTTTAACCCTTTGCTGCCGTCATGTATAATTTAACCCTATAGATGGGGGAAGTTGATATTCAACTGACAACAGCCAATATCCCAGAAGACGTTAGCTACGAGTGTTGCTACGGTTTCCAGAGCGGCACATCTGAACAACATTCTACCACTTCCACCGTCACCATGGTGATACCGGCAACCAGAAACAATGATATGTTTACATGTCGAGTTCGCTACGACAATGTTCCAAAAATACCAACTAACAGAGGTATATTTGGGGGTGATACTGAAAACAATAATTTTGTAAATGTAAATGAAAATGTGTTGTTTTGTTTATCATCAGATTCACTGCAGAGCATGCTTTCCCTGCGTTACAAGGAGAACAATGTGGCAGTTTTAGACGATCCAATCAGATTTGCCAACTGCTCAGTACACACCAAGTAAGACAGTGTGTATATAATTATACATACATGTGCGGGGGGATGAATATTTTCATATGGGGGGACTATATGGAGCTACAGTATGTAGGAAATAGAGAAAGGAGGAAGGTAAAGAGAGAGATGGAGAGTAGTGTGCCTTATTAAGCCAAAAATTGAGTAATTTCTGCTAGCAAATTTGCATTGATAATCACGTGTGGCAAGCACAGCGGTGCTAAGAACATAGTATTGGCAGGCGAGCGATTGATTTGGCACACTAGTATCCAGATCATTCCG
The DNA here is from genome assembly GCA_030341885.1 of Geodia barretti. Lineage (NCBI taxonomy): Eukaryota > Metazoa > Porifera > Demospongiae > Tetractinellida > Geodiidae > Geodia > Geodia barretti. The sequence continues at coordinate 26,695 of CASHTH010001815.1, forward strand.
GGGACTGCGTTTGTTTGTACACGTGAATAGGGGAGGCAGCGATACTTCAGCCATAGTTTACTACAGAGGTGTGGGAGTCTTGTAGTACAGAGGCCATATTAGCCAGTCAGTAACACATGGCTTCCTGGCCAGCCTCTGTGTGTGGAGCAGTGTGGGAGGGAGGAAGAGAGAGGAGAGAGTGAGAGAGAGCTTCGTTTGAAGCCAATGGCTTCTGGCTAACTCCACAACCAAAGATATTTGAAGCATCTCTATAAATAGCTTTGGTAACCGTCGTATTGAGAGGTGTCCTTTATTCAAAGTGTCTATTGTAGATGTTCCGGTATATTATTACTGTTGTTACACTGCCGGTATATCAATTAAAACTGTTCCTCTATCCCCCCCTATCCCCCCATCCCAGCTGCACCTCGTGTATTGATAGTGATAGTCAGTGTAACTGGTGTCCGTTCACCTTCAAATGCATCTCCTCCATAAACGACTCATGCTCCGGGGTTGATGAGGTAATGATGATGTAATAATAGTTTTTGGACTGTATTGTAAATTTCACATCGTAAACTTTCAAAATACAAAAGACACACAACATTACCTTAAAAATCTTTTCTTGAAAGTTACACACTCCCAAACTATTAAGTACTGATTTTTAACCCCTTTCAGACTGTGATGGAGTCTTGTCCGAAACTCCTCCCACCACTGGACAATGACAATTACGTCGTTCATGTTGACTACACATATGGGGAAACCCCTCTCGTTATCAGGGCTGAGAATCTTGGTCAATTCAGTGATAGTTTCTCTAGCAACAGGTTCAATTGTGTCATTAAAAATGGATCCGAAGTTCTGTTCAAGACGGATGCTGTGTTGAACACCGACGGCAACGTGGAATGTGTGGAAACTAGGGTGAGTGAGGAAGGGGGGAAGGGGGGAGAGAATCAACAACTACATCATTAGATAAGTCTGTCACTAGTTGGTGCGCAATGTAACACTATCAACGGATGCATATTCGCCAAATTTCAAAATGAACAGTAATGCCCATTTTTGGCTTTGTTGCCAAATTACATTGCAACATCACCTGCATTGTTTCCCTATCTCCTCTCTCATTTGGCACTGTGACACACATTCCAATGATGTAATGATGATGTCACTATTTTTGTAGTTTGACTACACATTGGCTGATGGGATGGCCAGTCTTGAAGCGAGGCTCGCAGTGGAATGGATTGACAATGACGTCAGCATTGATAACCCTGACAGAACTGGGGGTGAGTGTTTATCTTTCAGTTACTCTTGTTGGGAAGCTTTCGTCAGGGAGCTCAGTGCCTGGCGCACTGGACTTCCAATCGATCCCGACAGAAGCTGGTTTTTTCTCTCCTGTAATATGTATTTCTATCATTATAGCTGATAAGCTATATACTGTAACTTAAACTAACAACAAACATTTTTCATGCATCACTTAACCAGAAGTGAGTGTGTTCCGCCTGCTTGTATCGTGCACTAAACAATTTTTATCCACGAAATTACATTCCTTTTGACTCTTTATCTAATCCGCTCCCCCAGTCACCCTGTACACTTGTGGCGGACTCGGGACCAACTGCGCCCAGTGTCTCTCCATCCCCAGTATCTTTGACTGTGAGTACTGCAAATCCACCTCTCCACTCTCATGTCTCCTTGGCGACCGATGCAACGACGTCATCGACGATCTCGGCGATTGTGAACTCCCTCAAATTATTAGTGTGAGTTTTAACCCTTTGAGAGCACCAGACTGCAAGTCTGTTAGGAGTTGTCCTGATCTTATCAGTTAGGAAACTGTTCCCCCCCCTCAGGTGTCCCCGAGTTCAGGGCCCACTGAAGGCGGTACCGTGGTGACAGTAAGAGGAACTAATCTGGCCATCACTCGCTCCCAAATCAGAAACGTCACCATCGCAGGAGCAGAGTGTGCGATCATAGACGATAGCTACCGACCTGGGATCGAGTACGTCGGACTGATCAGTACTTTGCATGGTCACCTGTATGTTTTGTGAGACAAAAGTCTCACGCAAATGTTTTGTATGAATGTGGTAGTCCATATATGGGGATGTGGTGGGACTCCATGCTTGTACATGTTACATATGTATATCGTTACCGGCTTTTTTCGCCTCTGCTAAAATTAGGAATCAACATGTGTTTTTGTTGCTGAAATACGTAGGTTCCAGTGTCGGACTGGGAGGAGTGTTGGAGGAAAAGGATCCTACCAAGTTGAAATAGAGTTCGGCTATCTCACCATGATCAGACGCGGCTCCGCCTTTACTTATGAGGTAAATAACTACAACTCATTTAAGTAGGAAACACAGCCATACATGCTGCAGAGTGTCGTGGGTTCGAATCCCACCCAGGGCAACTCTTCTTCTTTTGTTTGAAAAGAAAGAGCTGTCCTGGGTGTAGTTGACTTGTTTGCCTTTCTACCTTGCTACCAAGTTGTTGAGACATGCAGTGTTCCTAATACCCTGGAGTGTTTCCTGCCTCTAATGCCTATCTATATTAGCGAGGTGTCCTTATTTCAGGGGTCGACACTTTGCTAGCATTAAACCTTCTCTCCTTGTCTCTCTCTCTCTCTCCCAGGTACCAACACTTGATAGTCTGAGCCCTGTGAGGGGCCCCCAGGCAGGCAAAACCATGGTAACTATCACTGGCTACAATCTCAACATCGGAACAAATTTGAGAGTCACTCTCTTTGGCCAGAAATGCTACGAAAAAGCGTAAGATAAGACCAGCAGTAGTAAAATAATATAATATTAGTGTACTTTTGACAACACTATTTACATTAATACAGATTGCAGTGGTAGTTTGTAAACTTTTTTAAATTCGCAGGATTTTTTTATCCTTGTTCTTATACCAGCCATTGCTCTTCTTTACCCATAACCTGATAAATTCAGTTCAGTTTGAACTCTCTGTTTTTACTATTGCCGTTTAAATACGTAGGCGTATGCAAGTTGTGCTCTGGATTCGTACACTGCAGTATGTGTGTGTTCTCCTTACAGTAAGGCAGTTGATGAGATCACATGTCTCTCCGGAGCTTCCGATGTGATTGGAAGGGGTGTGGTCTCCGTTGCCATTGACAACTGGTCTGGTAAATTTGGTGATGGTACCGAGTACGAGTACGTGAAGGATCCAACTGTCGCCAGCATCTCCCCTCGCTTCTCCTTCGCTGCGTATGTCTCTCCTCTTCTTTCCCCTAATCCTTCTCTCTTCTCCCTCTTCTATGCAAGTCCCATGTCTCCATTCCATTCCACACAGAGGCGGAACAGAGTACGTGGTACTGGGACAGGACTTTGACATCATCCAGGAGCCACGCCTCCTCATCCACATCACTACCAGTAATGACCAGTCTGGGAATAGGAGGAAGAGGAGGCAAACTGTGGACATTTTTAAGTCCAAAGTAAGATGTCAGAAATGGGTTCTACATTTCTGAGAAATCTTGTGGTTTTATGACGGGAAAATTAAGTGTGTTTGCTAAATGTAAAAGCCTGTCTTCAAACATTGTTTTAAATTACGGCACTTTTCTCTCTCTCTCCCTTTAGCCTTGTACAACTGATTCCGGAGGCACGAGAATGATGTGTCAGGCTCCGCCCATCGACCCCGCCCTCTTCTCCACCCGACAACTCCTGGCGGTGCTGGGACTGGAGCTGGATGGGGTTGACTCTCTCCTTCGTCTTGACAACTACACAGTCACCCTCCACTCCAACCCTAGCTTTCAGAACTTTGGCAAACAATCTTTTTCTAACACCGACAACATACGTCTTACTATAGACTCACAGGTACATGAAATGATGCAATTATGACGTCATTGTTATTATGTAATGATTGTGGTTGTTGTGATGTAATGATGATGTAATTGTGTTCTGTAGGGAGGAAGGTTTGAATTCACGGAGGAGATGGTGGAGGTACTGATTACTCCATGTAGCAGAGAAGAGTGTGTGTGTGAAGACGTGACTTTCCAACCTGGAAATTCAGTGAGATAATATTCTCTCCCCCCTCTGTCTCAAATATTCACTGCCACTCTTAGTTTATAGAACTACTCTCTCTCTCTCTCTCTCTCCTTGCCTCTAGTCCCTGACATGTCTGGTGGGAACAACCAATGGTCTGAGGAGGGGATCAACACTAACAGTAACTGCTCACATCGGCAGCTACAACCAGACTGTGGGGAGCATCGACATCACCGGACCTATCAACCCCGTGGTGTTCATCGTCCCCATTGTCGTCACGTTCCTCATCATCGTCGTGGTGATAGTTGTTATTCTCCTGGTTGTCTGTTACCGGGGGCGACAGAAGGACAGTCGGTACAAGGAGCTCATTGTGGAGATGGAGAAACTAGAGTCAACCGTTGCCAGGGAGTGCAAACTTGGTGAGATTGATTGACCCTCTCCAAAACCTAAAGCCCTCTCTAAACTGTAACTCTTTGTAAAAGCTCAAGAATAAAGGATTAAACTTTCGCTGAACTGTTACAAAAACTTTGACAACAAACAACTTTTACGAATCCCTTAAAAGCAATTGTCCTCTGGCATGAGTAAAATCCTATTCGTGAAAAATCTAATCACAATGTTATAAAACAGGGAAATTCACAAAGTTTTCTTTGCACGGTATCTAAGAACTTTTCTCTCCACCTCCCCTCCCTGCTCCTCCTCCTCCTCAGGGTTTGCAGAGCTCCAGACAGATCTTGACGAACTGACTGGAGACTTATCCGGCCACCGGCTACCCTACAGAGACCTCAAGGTCAGCTGACTATCACACCATAGTCACATGACATCTCAGACAGTTTATAATGCTTTGTACAGTCTGTATGTTACTTTATGTTTGTGTGGAGGAGAATTAAGTGGTTCTTCTTTTTGGGACAAACATAATAATATGTCACATTGCCACAATGATCAATGATTTAACCCTCTCCTCACTGGGCAGGTGTACCTGCTGTCGGCACTATTCCCAGGGTATAAGGACCACGCTGTCCTCCACCCGGTGCAGCTGCCCATTCAGAGACAGATATCTTCTCAGAAAGCCATCAAGGATTTCCATGATCTCTGCATGGACAAAAAGGTTTGTCGACGGCTTCTTTCATCACTGTCATGTTCTGGGCACGTATAAGTCCTAAATTAATGGGAACTAACTTTTTCAATTTTGGAAATTTCATGCTCATGGATGGCAAATCCTAGCAAATTGCCGTAAAGGTGTGAAACATGCACTACAAAAAAACGTGAAGTTGTGATGATTAGAAAAACTTTGTGAGTTGGGATATCTCTCTTTTCTACCACTGCAGGTTCTGCTGTTGTTCATCAGGACACTTGAAGAGCAGAGGAATTTCAGCATCAGAGACAAATCCCTTGTCGGATCCCTCCTCATGGTCGCCCTTCACAACCGACTCGACTATGCCACAGAGTACGTTTCCACAGCGATTACCGTTGCCATCGGTAACCCTCCGCCCCCTCTCTCCCCGCAGGATTCTAAAGACGTTGTTGTATGATCTCATCACAAAGGCCATCAACAAGTCGAGTCCTAAGCTACTCCTCCGTCGCACCGAGTCAGTCGCCGAGAAGATGTTGACAAACTGGCTCCACTTCTGTCTCCATGAATACATTGTGGTACGTTTTGTCTCCGTGGATACAGAGCGGTACTTTCTGTTTCCATGGATACATAGTGTTATGTACCGACTCCCTATTTCAAATTTTGATGATTGGAAAGTGGATGGAACTCACAATGATGAAAACTGTTTACTGGAGTTTTTCATGATGATAATTGTAATGAATGAGCTTTCAGTTTACTAAATTTCGCATTTAACTTTTACTTGCTGTTGGTGTGAATGTACAGTTCAGTAATGTGGTTATGGTATAGGAGCAATCAGGGAAGCCACAGTACCTGTTGTACCGTGCAGTGAAGAGCCAACTGGAGAAGGGACCTATTGACGTCATCACTGGAGAGGCGCGGTAAAGGAACACTTGTTGGCTAGCAATTACACCTAGTGCGACCATTTTAGAACATAGAATGAATTAGGGTTTTCTGACGGAACCTTGAGCTATCTGTAGGTAGATATAATATAGCAATTCACAAACCCCTTCGCCTGTCAAATGCCACTTCTCTCTCAGCTATTCCCTGAGTGAGCACAAGTTGATACGTCAGAAGATGGACGTGGAGGTCCTCTCGGTGACGGTGGAAGCGGACGACGGCCTACGTGTCCCGGTAAAGGTCCTCAGCTGTGACACCATCAGTCAGGTCAAGGAGAAGCTACTAGACGCCATCTACAAGGCAACGCCTGTCTCACATCGACCTTCTCTTACCACCATTGACCTTGGTGAGTAACAGAGATCATGGGATATGGTTTAGGTAAAAATGGTGGAATTAGAGATGGTTTTTCATTGGATTTGAGATACTAAAGGGACAAAGAAATCAGTCAAAAAAAACTGGAGAAACCATTGAGATGGTTTACGGTTTTTCTGTCATTGCTCTGTGAGAGTGGGGGGAAGTTAGGTGTTTCCATATTTCTTTATATTCCCCAGAGCAAATTACGAGTCCTCGAGACTACAGCATTCTGAGAGATGAGGACACAACGACGGTGATGGATGGAGTATGGAAGAAACTCAACACTCTGCAGCACTATGGTGTAGAGGACGGCGCAGCCTTCAGACTCATGAAGAGAAACGGCCGAGCACCGCCGGGGAGAAGTGAGTTGATTTTGAATTCTAATCCAGGCACCTGTTGAGCATCTTTTGAAAATAGAGAGTGTTACGTGGTTCAAGCAAGTTTAATATTTTAGCTGAACCATGTTGGCTAGGGCTGAACATTATGGTAAACATTTAAACTGAGAGTTTTAACTTTTGCCGAATGTGATAGCACCCAAAGAGTTTGTAGTTGAGAATGTGTCTGTGCATCGTTTCATAGTTGAGCATCTTTTGAATGAGCATCTAATGAAATGAAATTCAAATTCAAGAGGTTATTGATCATGTGTATGTCTGCCTATCTCTCTCTGTCTCCAGCGTACGACTACCCGGCCTCCCTGATCTCCAGCCACGCGGTACGGAACAGAGCCCTGTCAGAGGCCGAGGACGGAACCAGAGTCTGGCATCTGTTCAAGCAGCACGACACAGAGGACCCCAAGAGGTCGCCGTTCATGAACAAGAAGATGATCACTGAAGTCTATCTCCCAAGAATGCTCTCTACCAAAGTAAGTAGGAATTCTCCTGAAACTCGAAAACACCGACGAGACCTCGAGGGAAAGGCAATTTGAAGAGGTCCAGGGAACCTGCCCTGGGTGGGATGATTCAAACTCTCCATACTTTGCAGTCTAGGCGGAGCCCTCTTATGTACCTAGTCACAAATAGTAACCTTACTGTAGAGTTAGGCGTAGATTACTGTGGATGCAGTTGTTCTCTTGTTGTGAGACGTAAAAATATTCGTAGAAAAAGGATTCAAACTTACAAGCCCAACCAAACACTGATTTTTAACCACTATTAATATTTCATTTCATGCTGTCTCTCAACAGAACATCCTCCAGAAGTTTGTCAGTGATCTGTTCTCTAGTCTCTTCAGTGTCCAAGTCTCTCCCACCTCCCCCGTAGCTTACGCCAACTTCTTCCCAACATCCCCTGGAACACAGGTACGTACGTAACACAGAGTGAAATCACCAGAAAAAGACATCTAACTGCTCTTACTTTGAATGGGGAAGAAACTGGCAAAGAACAGCTTTATGTATTGGAGTTGTCCATTGCTCGGTGCACTAGAATTCCCGTCACTCTATGCATTATTTTGACTCCTGGCAGTAGCTGGTTCTTTCTTTTTCTATCTCCTAATTAATTGATTAAATTTTTCCTTCCCTCTCTCTCCTCTCTCCCTATCCCCCCAGCCTCCAATATCCTATGCTCCAGGAAGCGCGGTACCAATGGCAGTCAAATATCTCCTGGATTTCCTAGACGACTCGGCAGAAGCGGCCCAGATCTCAGAGAAGGACGTGGTCCACACGTGGAAGAACAATGCCCTGGCGCTGAGATTCTGGGTCAACGTGATGAAGAACCCAGAGTTTGTGTTTGACGTCAACAAAAGTCACACAGTGGATGCCTGTCTCTCTGTCATTGCTGGGGTACGGTGCTATCTCATCTTTTACTGCTGTCATAATGTAAATGAGAATATTTGCGCCCTTTGATTATTCCCTAGCTGTACTTGGCAGGGTGTAAATTTGCTTAGGTAAAGCAGCTCAAATTTATGTTTTTAAGTGTGCTCGCTAAACTACCACCGCGACACAATGAGACGAATTACATATTAGGTTGATGTGGTATAGTGTTTATGTCTAATACTTTCATGTGGTATAGTTTGCATTAATCGGTTACCAATCCTATTATGACATTGTTTGTTTGCAGGCATTCATTGATGGGTGCTCATACGCTGACGTGAAACTCACTATTGTAAGCCACACCCATAATCACGCCCCCTAATTAACAAAGCCCCTCCCCCTGTACAGGACTCGCCCACCAGTAAACTCTTGTACAACAAGGAGGTGCAGGAATACAAGGTCAAAGTCCGACAGTACTACCAGAATGTTGCTAGGTTACCTCGAATCCCTGAGGACGTGATGCAGTCTTACCTCAAACAGTTATCAGAGGTAATACCATGTGTGCATCAGTGTGAAATATCGTGCCCTGTGTTGCCCCGGTGCCTTTTAAACTGTTGTAACTCAGTAATAGTGAAAACCTAGCTTCTCTCTGTGTCCGTAGCACCAGGCACAGGTGTTCAGAAAGACGGGAGGATTTGTAGTGGAGAGTGCTCTCTACGAGCTGCTCAGATATGCCAACAAATACAGTGACCAGGTGAGACCACAGTCCAGACACCAATGGGACAGAAGAAAGTGTCCATATTAGTGAGGTTTTCGTATTTCATGGGTTGAATTGCATGCATGCAAGAACTGTTCTTGGAGAAAGAAAAGTTCTCCTTAGGTGTCCATTTTCAGGGGGTTTTATTAGAAAGGGGTTCCGCGGTAAATACAGAATGAATGAACTACATACGTGTGAATCTGCAGATGTTGTCAAACCTGAGGAATGCTGGACTCGACGCACGGGCTCAGGTATTTGAGAGCGTCGTCAGAGCAACAATGTAATTAACTGCGCTATGTCATCACGATGTCATAATTTTGTAATCATTCTTTCTACTTGCATTTTCTTTCTGACGTGTTTCTCTATTATTAATACCACAATTATTATTGCTTCAACTTTGAGTCAGAAAAATGATGAGCGATTGCGTAACTTTCATGTGACTATCATGTGGCAGTCATTCTCCTCTGTCGTTGCCAAACTCCTTGCAGCAGGCTAGCCTCTGTGTGGGTGTGGCCTCCTTCCTTTGGCCCTGCCCCACTAGTGGGTGGAGTCACAAGATGACCTTTTACCCCACTCGGGAAGCCTCCACTCACCGGCTGTACTCTGGCAGGTGGTGGTATCTGTATTATTGAGGAGAGACTATCACATGATACTCATATGACGCTTACATTACATGGCGTAAAATTTTGCCTTATAAAGTTATTCGTTCACTTAATCACTGATAGCTAAACCTATAACGGCCCTATACGTACCGGTGGAGAATCAGTTATTTCAGGACAGGTGAGCGAAGTGTAGATGGGAAAGGTTCTGAACTCTCTCTGTCTCAGAGGTTGTCGCTCTATCAACCGTCGCACCCTTGTCCGTCGCTTGTAACAACGACCCAACACATCCTCGAGGGGTGGAGTCTGGTCGTCATAGTGACCTGGGGTACCTGAGGGTCCTATTGTTCGGAGAATTCTGAGCAGGTTTTTCGCCAGGCTGTGGATGGAGCAGAATCTGAATTGTGTCGATTGGAATTTGAAATTCGACAGAACTCACATCCATTTTGATTTGACGGCTCCAGAGATTGTGTGGAGCGTCTCAATTGAAGAGGAGCGTTGGAGGTCTGGGGGGATGAGGAGGAAGATATTTGGCCCCCGGGGGCCTGGGGGAGGCAGAGGGAACTGCCAGGCGACTCTCTGTCCGAAAGTCCCTGTAGTTTTTAGGAGAAATTTTTTAAACATGCTATTGACTTTTTCATTCTACCGAGCTTTTATGACGCAACAAAATGAAGGGCAAAAATTTCACACATTCTGTCAAAGTAAAAATTTTAGGGTCACACACTGATTATCTCATACCGATATAGAATCCCTTCAGAGTCCAAAGTCGTACTGTGCAGTCAGTTGAAGCCGTTATAACCACACCCACTTCCTCGGCCATATCTATTGAAACGACGGACAATAGATGCGATCGCCATGCCAACTTGAGAGGCGGTGTAGTCTCTTTGACAGTGGGTGTGGTTTTTCTGCAGCCACTGTCAAGGCAGTAGTCACAAATGTCCCACACCTGCGAGATGTTTAAGCAAAGTACTTTACTACACATGAGTGTACTTTAGTGAAGTGAGCCTAACTAGACGTCTGTCTGAATGCGTGACGGGCAATGGGCACTGTACATACCATAATGATCTACATACATAAGAGAAAATTCAACTGCTTGTGCTGGCTTGCCAAAATGCATTCCACTATGAATCTACATACCTGTATGTAGCCCAGGGAGTTGCCAGTGTACAGAGCCGTCTCGGTCTCATTCACATGAAGAGCTGTCACGGAATGGAGGCCCCTCTCTGCCAGTGGGAGAGTGTGTCTCCTAGTGTCCCAGACATTGTACTCTCCAATCAGTCCACCTCCTGTCGTGTTCCAGAACTGTACCCAGCCTCCGGCACCACAGGCCACCAGAGAGCCCACTGTAGGAGACGGCTCTCGGAGCTTCAGGAACACCAGCTGGGAAAGAAGGGGGAAGGGAAATAAGTATAATAAGGAATAGAAATGCGAAAAGAGGAATGGTAGCGAGAAGGGGAAAGGGATGTGTGAATGGTAGCGAGAAGGGGAAAGGGAAATAAGTATAATAAGGAATAGAAATGCGAAAAGAGGAATGGTAGCGAGAAGGGGAAAGGGAAATAAGTATAATAAGGAATAGAAATGCGAAAAGAGGAATGGTAGCGAGAAGGGGAAAGGGATGTGTGAATGGTAGAGAGCTGGGGAAAGGGATGCGCGAATGGTAGAGAGCTGGGGAAAGGGATGCGCGAGTGGTAGAGAGCTGGGGAAAGGGATGCGCGAGTGGTAGAGAGCTGGGGAAAGGGATGCGCGAGTGGTAGAGAGCTGGGGAAAGGGATGCGCGAGTGGTAGAGAGCTGGGGAAAGGGATGCGCGAATGGTAGAGAGCTGGGGAAAGGGATGCGCGAGTGGTAGAGAGCTGGCGAAAGGGATGCGCGAGTGGTAGAGAGCTGGGGAAAGGGATGCGCGAATGGTAGAGAGCTGGGGAAAGGGATGCGTGAGTGGCAGACGAGGACGATCGAGTGGCGGACGAGCGAGTGGCGGAACAAGGGAAGAGCGGACGAGCGAGTGGCGGATGAGGGAAGAGCGGACAAGTGAGTGGCGGACGAGGGAAGAGCGGACAAGTGAGTGGCGGACGAGGGAAGAGCGGACAAGCGAGTGGCGGACGAGGGAAGAGCGGACAAGTGAGTGGCGGACGAGGGAAGAGCGGACAAGCGAGTGGCGGACGAGGGAAGAGCGGACAAGCGAGTGGCGGACGAGGGAAGAGCGGACAAGTGAGTGGCGGACGAGGGAAGAGCGGACAAGCGAGTGGCGGACGAGGGAAGAGCGGACAAGTGAGTGGCGGACGAGGGAAGAGCGGACAAGCGAGTGGCGGACGAGGGAAGAGCGGACAAGCGAGTGGCGGACGAGGGAAGAGCGGACAAGTGAGTGGCGGACGAGGGAAGAGCGGACGAGTGAGTGGCGGACGAGGGAAGAGCGGACGAGTGAGTGGCGGACGAGGGAAGAGCGGACGAGCGAGTGGCGGACGAGGGAAGAGCGGACAAGTGAGTGGCGGACGAGGGAAGAGCGGACGAGCGAGTGGCGGACGAGGGAAGAGCGGACGAGCGAGTGGCGGACGAGGGAAGAGCGGACAAGTGAGTGGCGGACGAGGGAAGAGCAGACGAGGGAAGAATGGACGAGGGAATAGGGAATAGTGAGATACGTGGAAAAAGAAAACTACAAACAACTAAAGAGACCTTTTCAATTGCTCTCTCGTCTTTGTCTCTGGAGGGAAGAGCTTCACTGGCCAATGTGTTTTTGCTGGTTGATAGGTAGGCCATACCAACATGTCTCTTGCCTGTACATCTGCATAGGATGTAGTGGAACCAACACTCTGAATATAAAATGGAGCAAAATGGTCGTACAAAAGGCGACAACCTTTATTGAAATTCTGTGTAGTGTCATAATAATACGTCCTCACCCAAATACTGGGCGTGGTCTTCGTTTCTTGGGGCAACCAGCATTGAGTCTCCCCACACATCTCTCACTGTCGATGTTCCAGAGGAGGATGTCTCCGTCGTAGCTGGCCGACGCCAGAACGTTGGGCTCCTGACCTGCTAGACTGAGAATGTCTTCGCGGTGCTCTCCCCTTCCAAAACACTTTGGAACAGTCCCGTCTGAATCTCTGGTGTCACTGTATGGAGATACATGGTATTAAGTTACACACCGTTTTTTGCAAAAATGACCTATTCTGCTGTTTTGTGCCAAGCAGATTCATATGGGGGAATGTGAAGTGGTCTGTACCTGTAGGCAGAGATCATTTGGTTCCAACCACCAACAAAGATCCTCTGCTTTAGGAAACACAGTGATGTCACCTGTGGAACAAGAGAATGAGAGTACGACAGTATGTAGAATGGATTTATGACAGTATGAAAGTATGGGAAAGGGGTATATATGGTTGCCCGAGGGCATGGCGATGTAATTATGAGAGTATTGGAATGACCTCGAGTGTGAACCTGCTCTCGAGCACATTCAGACAAGCTCCATTGTTAAAGTTCCAGATCTTCAAACTCCCATCCCGACCTCCTGTTATCAGTCTCCGCCCACTGGGGTCAAAGGTCATGGCAGTCAGCTCCATGTCACCATGGCAACGGGAAAACTGCATGGTCTTTTCTCCAGTGTCTAGGTCCCAGACGCTAACCACACCCCCTTGACAACCACTTACCACCTGGAGAGACGTGACCACAATATTACTTCTGGCATGACTGGGTCTAGTGACAGGCGATGTTTACATGTATATACATTTTGTTACATTTTCTCATCGTTTCTGTATGAAGTACATTATAATATTAAACCCGCATTGCTAGGGGAAATTACGGATGTTCTGATGTAAAATGGTATTGATATAATGTGACCTGATTGAACTGGGAGTTGTAAGAGAGCGGCTGTGAGCGGTCTCTCATGACTCAGTGTCTTGCCTGCTTTCCTTCCCGCCACATCCGTCGTCAGTTCCTCATCTCTACACGGCTCCAACACTCCCAGCTTCGTGGTGGAAGAGGTTGAGGAGAGGGTGTGTAAAGACAGGGAGTAGGAAAAACTAACATGACATGTAATAGTGAACAAAAGAGGATGTTATTATAGATCTCAACCTGTGACATTCATTTTTTACTCAAATTAACTGCATCAAAATTTTTGTGGCTCTAGTTAGTACCCAACAAGGATTGCTTTTAACACTACAAGAATCTAATACAGACACAAAATCGAGCCTGTCTCTCAGACCTGGTTGGTTCCCACGAAGAGAACCCCGGTCCTGGGGTGGAGGCAGAAGGCAGAGGGAGGGTGGGGGAGGAGATCCTGGAACCTGTGGCAGACCTGTAGACACACCTGGTCCTGCACGCTCCACACTCGCAGCTCCAGGTCCCGAGAGAAACTGAGGACCTGCATGGTCAGCACTAAATTAGCACCGACAAGGCCGCGAGGCAAAGGGACACCAAGGGTAACTAGGAAAAGATAAGAACTGCCCTAGGTGGGATTCAAACCCACGACACTCTACTCTCTAGGTGAGCACTCTACTAACTGAGCTACAAGGGAAGCTCAGGAGATGTGTGAAATTCAATAAAAAGGGCAAACCTTAACTACACAGTAATATTGTCAGCGCCCACCTCTCCATATTTGGAGTGGAGAACAACATGTACGATTGAGCTGGTGTGTCCTTTCAAGAGAGTGGTTGGCTTGGCAGGGATGTAGGGGTTCCACAGTCTGAGGATCCTATCCAGACCTCCTGTAGCTGGGGCACGAGAGACACAGATTAGGAGAGTTAAGGAAAGGAGAAAAGATTGTTAGAGATCTCGTCCTGGGCAATCTGCCAACGAAGAATGCGTAATGACATACCAATAACGTTGAGCTCTTTGCTGTAGTCAAACGAAGAAACTCCTTTCCTCACGGAGAAAACAATGCCTTCCTTCCTCCCGTGGCAGTCCACGAGATGGAGGGAGCATCCAGAGTCGTTGCTGGCCGACATGACCAGCTCCATGGCTGGACAGTACATGACCTCCATCACCCAGTCGCCATGGATACCGGGGAGGTATGTGGCGACAGTTGATTTCATTCGGTAGTGAATTAGCTCTGAGAACGTGATGACTGGAACATCTGTTAGAGATGTGAATTGTAATTGCGGGCAGAAACCCCTTGGAAACAAACTTAACAAAGGCAAACTTAATTAATGTTGTGTGCATCAATCATTGTTGTGTGGGGTCCAATATTTTCCAGAATTTTGAAAGGAGTCAAGTGAATTTACAACCTAGGATCCTAAATTTGAAAGAACACTTTTACAAGCAGGAGTGTATTGGCCGAGGAGGCCACACCCACCTTGATTGCGAGAGGTGTTGGTGTTGGGGAAGAGACAGGAAGTAGCTGAGGTGAACTCAAAGGACCCCACACCTCCACCAGAGTCACCAAACACCAGTATAGCATGGTCGGGGCTCTTCTGGTCATACCTACATCATAATAATTATTATA
>CASHTH010001816.1:0-47319 GCA_030341885.1 Geodia barretti
TATAATCGTGTTGTTAGGGGAAGGCTATCCCATAACCTTCCAAGCAAACCTACAGCTATAGCTGTGTTCTGCAGTATCGGTTACTAGCTAATTGCACATTTGGTGGTGGCACCAAGGGCTCCTTTAATTATAACTCCATATTTGCATGTACACAGCCATAATTGCACAGACGTGACCAGCTATACCACCATTGCCCCCACCCCCCCTTCATCCCATACCCACTGTTTCATTTTTTTCAGAGAAAAGAAGAGCTGCCCTGGGTGGGATTAGAACCCACGACACTCTGCAGTCTAGGGCGACGCGCTCTACCAACTGAGCTACCAGGGCAACTCAGCTGGTGGGGGCTATAATCTACAACACAGCAGATACAAGGCAAACCTCAAACCACTGTGCTATGGCGCAGCAGACTCTCACTCAGTATGTACTCAGCATGTACAGTTTGTCTCCGAGTGTGTCCTTCTGTATGTCGTCAAACCCGATGTATCTAGCCTTATAAAGTTTCAAAAACCATCCGTACACGACTGTCAGCAAGCTGAACATGACTGTGTGTACCGAAGTGAGTATACAGAACATTATGTTTGTGCCTACAAAAATCCCTGTTTCTGCTACTTCGTGCTCTGAAACGCAATGGGCAATTGACTCTACAAAGTTTCAAGAAAGGTCAATATAGCTGTAGAGTGCAATTATCCCGACCTGATGCGTAGTTTTCACATACACATTGACACATTATACACGGTGAAAGAAAAGATGGGGTATCCAACAGATTTCCCACCTTCATTTTTAATATCTGCCGGATCCTTATTTCAATCGAATATTGTTTCCTTGAAGCCTAGTTAATGAAAAGCACTGAAGTGCAAACCCTCGGCGCACTGTGACGCGCACACGTAAGTAAACGCATGCGCCGTATATACCACTAATTGATGGGCTGGGTTTAGTTTTAGCTGTTACTCGTGGTCTCTTGCCAGCTCGCGCAGAGTCTGACGCGGGCTAACTACACTATTAGATAGCATGCGAGAGGCGATACATGCCCTGCGTTGCATCTTCTGGTGCCTCCGAAGTACGCAGAGCACGCGGATCGATCCGACTGTGGTAAGCCATCCCGTCCGTTGTGTATTTGCATATTGGCTTTTTCGCGCTCTAGCTTTGCAACGGAGCATTTTCAGAGAAAACCGTCTTTATTTTCTGACCTTCGTCGCCCATTGGGTAGATGGTATCGTTTCTGGGACGAACAGACGTTCGAGGAGTGAGATATAGAGTAACAGACAGACAGACAAACAGACAGACCCAACTACTGTAACCCTCGCTGCGCATGCACGCCGAGGGTTAACAAGGCTTAGCCCATGTTCAAGTTGCATCATGCTGCTGTAAACACGTGTGAGTGAAGGGTCTACTTCACCCATAAGATGGTCAAGAGATCCAGGAGATATCTGATTGCAGAAATGAACTAAATGACACACTTAAGTACAATTGAAGGGGTCAGAGTCAGAGTGGGCCAAACCTCAATATACAACTCTTGCCAATTTTCCTTCGAATATGTTCTAAATGTCCTTATAGAACAAAAACCGGCAAGAGTTGTATATTGAGGGTTGGCCCACTCTGGCTCTGACCCCTTCAATTATGAGTGAGATAACATGCAGAATACCTGCCATGCTGTTTAACAAACCTTACTCGATGTTTACTCTCTGCATTTTCCACAGATACTGCTATAACTTCTTTTCATTATCATTTTGATATTGATATCAATCAAGTACATTACTGGCTGGATGATATTCAATGTACTGGAGAAGAAAACTGCTTGATGGACTGTGAGCATGAACGTCTGGGTATTCACAACTGTGCACAGCATGAGATAGCGGCTGTCATATGTGAGTTTATCTAGTATCACTGAGTGCTGAACTCTGTGTGCATTCATCATATCCATGCAGGCAATGGCACCAAGCAAAGTTTTGTACTTGAACCTTACCCCGGCGGAACAGCACATGGTCCATTCTCTAACGAAGGTCTCAAACAAATAGGTAAGTCTTTAGAGTACTGTCAAGGTAGTCCTTAGAGACTTATTCTCTATGCCAATTTTACTGAAAATACATACTACGCAGCACGGGCATTTAGGGCTTGCTATGCTTGGAGTAAACACTGCATGAGTGGTTCGGCTGGGTTCCCTATGGCTCATGTTTTTAAAATGAAAAGCACTAAAGTGCAAACCCTCAGCGAACTGCGCATGCGCGATACTGCTAATTGATGGGCTGTCACGGCTATTTGTACTCGCGGCTTGGAGTAAACACTGCATGAGTCTGTCTGCAGCTATTCTCGCACTAAAGGCTACGAGGCTGACTAACAGCAATACCAACGGCTTCAGAACTACGTGAACCTAAAATATATAATGGTGATTTTGGTGTACTCCAGAGATATACCGTAAAAACAAGTGAAGAGCTAATATGCATAATCGCGCTACGTAGCTTACCTCGTCCTGATCTGCTTGCTCTGTGTCCTTGTAGGCTCAAGTAAGTCACAACTAATGATGTGTATCGACTCCTCCCGCATCTACTAGTGTAGCTAGCCTGTGTCAGACCTCCGCGAGCTACTAGTGTGGAGACCACTGAGTAAACACATACTCATAGCCAGCCCATCAAGTAGCGGTACCGCGACATGCGCCATGGGCTGAGGGTTTGCACTTCATTACTTTTCTATCTTGCCCCTTTGCTTTACTCCTTCAGGACTGTCAAGGGAAGCAACCCGGTTAGTCGCACATACAGTGGGCATGGTTGGCCACACACAGAAAATGTTGCCTCCCCACTTTTTAGTTTAGCTCACTGCGAGGGCTCTAACATTGTGTTAACAAAAAGCTACAACAGTATTTAGGGAGCACTAATTAAAACATTTTCGTAAGTCTGCTGGCAGTTCAGAAATTATTCTTTCTTTAGAACTGGGTGTGCTGCAGGTGACTACACTCAACGGTTTGGATCACTGGATGGGAGTTGGAGAAAGAGAGTTCTGGAAAGCAGAACAGAGGAAGTTACATTGCAAGCTTTGCTGAATAACTCTTTTTTTATCAATGTCGAAGGCGAAGCTCTCTGTTTTCTGGAAAACTAATGCCTGTATCTGGTGAGTAAAAGTTTGTTATTTTCTGCAAATGGTAACTGCGCTTCATTTACTTTGGCTGAACACAAATAACAGCAGCGGCGAGATACTAATCCCTAATACTGTCATGGACACTTGATACAGAAGTCTTTCAACACACAACTTTTTACGCCTTAGTTGTCATCTTTGTTGGCTCCTCCGTCGGTTGGAAGGTGTACCCCGCATACATCTGGGCATGCGTGACAGCAGCCAGGTACGTACGGATGGTGACTGGTGCGATGCCCTACGGGCGACGGGACTCCGCGTCCCACCGTATTTGTTTTGTCCTTACATTGCTCTAGTGCCTCTCCCTTCCCTTTGGAGACATTGTGTAGAGGCGAGAGGCTTAAAGTGAGAGGAACAATGGGTGGTTAGTAAAATACAGCAGTGGCACCCACAATAATGATATCATAAGCTGCAGGCACATTAGGTAAACAATCACATTGGCTTCATTTTAAAAAGCGATTTCGTAGAACTACGGTTCAACACGTTATGGCGTGGAAAGCAAGTGAACAAGCCAATATGAAATTAGCGCAGGCTTACCTCAACCGGGTCCGCTTGTTCTGTGTACCTTGAAGGCACAAGAAGTCACAACATGGGGTTATGGTACTTGGTTCGTAGTCTGTCTGTCTGTCTGTCTGCCTGTCTCTCTATCTGTCCGCGTCTGCTTATGTCGCATCTCGCGCTATGACACGAGTGACAAAGGACACTAGATTATTGAGTAAAGTAAAAAGCCTTTTTTCTAAAACCGCTTACTTAAAAGTTAGAGCATGTTTGTGTTACCACGGTCAGATCCGCCATTTTGTTCCTTTTCACGGACTGACACACACACGCGTTTGTGATCCGTCAGGTTGTTAAGTTTTAAGGCGCCGTATGACACTGGTTGCCCATGCAATGCATAATTTTCTACTGAATGTGTGTACAATGGTCAAGCTGCTTCGCGTAGCAGCTATATTTGCATGGAAAATTTGAGGGTCATTTGAGCATGCAAGGCAAAGAGTCGTGCCATGGACAGATTGGCTCCCTATGGCACCGGCTCTTGCGTACAAGCGAATGTGCTTGTGGCCCCGGAATCTTGGCAAGTTTAAAGAGATCCGACCAATCATTGAGCTGTGGCCTGATTTTTAAGCTTATTGCTTCCACATGGGCGGCCCAGACTTTGGTTGATGTTGGTGGGAGAGTATGAGTTAATAAATCTGTGTATAATTATATTTTCCATTAACTCAGCCATGCAAAATGCACCAATAATCTCACAGTATGTGATTAGTGGTGTGCATACGTACTCCAACTTTAGCACCAGCTCATTGTTATGATGGACAAGTGCGATTGGTGGATGGTAATGTCACATCAGGAAGAGTTGAACTGTGCTTTAACCAAACATGGGGTACCGTGTGTGATGATGGCTGGGATGATACTGATGCTACAGTTGTCTGCAGGCAACTTGGACTGTCATCTCACTGTGAGTCATGCAGTTACACTTGACAGGCTCTTCTGAGCTAAATTTTAGGCTCTTGTTTCTTTTGTAGCATTTTGATAGCCGACACAATTTTTATGCCTCTACTAGTGGTAAAGTACAACTGAAGTAGCTCTAGAAATCTGTATCAGAATAGACATTGGGTATTGCATCTTTTGGCAAGATTCTGTGTTATTGTTGTTATGTGGAATCCTGTTTTGTCTACTGCAGTTCCTATGGCACTTTCATTTGCACATTTTGGGCCGGGACGAGGACCAATACACCTTGATGACCTAGGTTGTAATGGGAATGAGGTTTCTCTGCTGGAGTGTCCTCATATAGGGGTTGGGAATCATAACTGCAGACATTTAGAGGATGCTGGTGTGGACTGTTTGGGTAAGTAAGTAGGTTTGTAACACTAGAGATTCTGACAATGTGTGAATTAGACTTTTCATGCATCTAGCTTCCAAGAAGTGGGTACCATGGCGAGGTAGAGGATTGGCCCTCACTAGAAACAAACAAGCTGCATAAAAGACCAAGAGAACCGGGTCTTCTATGTTTAATAATAGTAGCTAGACTTTTGGTATACTGAATGCATGTGAAAGAGCATGTGTGGAGATTGTACGCAGTCTGTGGAACTGAAGAAGAACTAAAGGTATAAGTGGGCCTGTAACTAACAATGGTTTCGCAGGAGCCAAATGTTCTTGCATGATTTTGCAGGCTACGAATCCGGGTTCAGTGCAATACTGGCTTGATTTAAAAAGGGCAATTTTCATAAATCTACTGCGTTCTAAAGTTATGGTGTGAAAACCAAGTCAACAAGCCAATAATTATGTTAATTAGCACAGGCTTACCTCGACCGGGTTCGCTCGCTCTGTGTATCTTGAAGGAACAAGAAGTCACAACGAAGGGTGTGTATCGACTCCCGCACGCTATCTACTACTGTAGCTAGCCCGTGTCAGACTCTCCGCAAGCTACTAGCGGGAGACCACTAATAGCCCAGCCCATCAATTAGCGGTATCGCGCATACGCAGTTTGCCGAGGGTTTACACTTTAGTGCTTTTTTCATTTTTATTTGGTTGTGTACTACTGCAGGTATATCTCCACCTTGCCTCTACATGGTGTGATATACTCTGATGGGGACACATTTCCCGCTGGGGATGTTGCACACTTGGTAAGACGAGCAATTCGTGTGAAGAGAATGCAAGAACTTTAATTGTACTCTCTGGTTATAGGTGAATACTAGCAGCAGTCAAATGCTTTTGTAAACACAAACTATTTTGTGTGAATGTTTCTGAGTAAAGAAAGAATTTGTCGACGCATGCATCTCCATCCCATCTTTAACTTTTATGAAGTATACACTCCCTTTGCCATTAACATTTTAAAGTCTCTTTACTATTAATCTCTTTTATTCACAGCACTTGTGCTTCTGGAAGTGTAGCCTGTACTGAAGCATTCTGCCCAGGTAAAGTAGATTATTAACCCTCGGTGGGGGTGCACAGCAAAGGTTACAATATTTGATATGTATGTTTGTCAGTGTGCGTACAGCAATTCTATAGGCTACGATGCAGCATATGAGCGATACCAATGGCTTTAGAGGTAATTGAGTCTGAAAAGCAACCTGAACAACATATAAGAGCACCAATAAATCTGATGTACAGGTACCCCGTGTTCTGGGGTTTTCTGCACATCAGATAGTATTGTTTATATACTGACAAACACTGAGCATGAAAATTCCATAAAACTGGGACTTTTTAGTGATATGATGTATGTTTGAGTGAATTCTTGTGTGAATAAATGAAGGACATTTGGGCTCATTTATAGCTAGGTGCGGGCCCGTAGACTATTTTAAGTCCCAGCGAGTCCCTCTCGCAGAGTTTTAAGGCGTAATCACGTGAGATTTTACCTGTGCCATCTCTATAAAGAGCGTCTACTGACGCTCTTCTTCTGTACATGGGCAGATGCTGTTATACTTTTGTGATAGGATCAGTGACATGATCACCTCACCTCTCTCCCACTAATCCCACAGTTGAACCTTGTCTGTATGGATCAGTGCGACTGGCTGATGGAAGTGACACAAGCGGACGAGTGGAACTGTGTTTCAACAACACATGGGGAACAGTGTGCGACGATGGATGGGATGTTAATGATGCTAGAGTTGTCTGCAGACAGCTTGGACTGCCATTCTCAAGTTAGAAAAACTGATCATGACGTGATAATGAATTCCTAACTTATGTATAATATACACAGACCCGAGGGCTGTTCGTAATTTTGGTGGAGGAAGAGGACCAATATTTCTGGATGACGTGGGGTGCAGTGGACGTGAAAGAACACTGCTGCGGTGCAATCACACAGGAGTGGGAATTCACAACTGTGGACATCATGAAGATGCTGGCGTTTTCTGTGTCAATGGTGCGGATAGTCATATTCACTTTAGTCTATCCGCAGACCCTCAGTCACGCGGCTCATGCACGAGCAAGCCGCACGCAGAGAGAGGCCATAGCACTTAATTGTGTTTCCCACGAATATCTTTGGAGTGAACCGCTCCAATGATGTTCACAGCAAGGTTCCACCAGTTTACGTAACGGCACAATTCCAGCTGAACGTAATGAAGTGCATGTTTGGCTAGACAGAATCTCTGTGTGTGGCCCCACACCATCGCACAGCACGGACCAAAGAGAAGGTCTGCGAGCTACTCCTTCATGTTTGATGACTTTGCAGTATAGCTCTGTTTTGCCTGGCCTTTGCGTTGCAGCAGCAGTATCGCACACAAAAGAATACCAGTGTACTTAACTCTGGGCAACTACATTTTGTTGCAGGGACTGGTTGTACCAGTGGAGATGTTCGTCTGGTTGGAGGAAATAGAACAGCAGGAAGAGTAGAAATCTGTTTCAATGGGGTGTGGGGCACTGTGTGTGATGACAGCTGGGACACTCTAGATGCCCAGGTCGTTTGCAGACAACTTGGACTGCCCTGGCGAGGTACCTACACTGTTGTCATACCAATATCACTAACCACGCCCCCCTCCCCCCATACAGCTGCTACTGCTCTTGGGTTTGCTAGGTTTGGAGAGGGAACTGATCCGATACATTTGGATGATGTGGGCTGTAGCGGAAACGAATCGTCATTGAAGGAGTGTCGCCATAACGGAGTTGGAGATCATAACTGCGGTCATATCGAGGATGCTAGTGTTGTGTGTTCTGATGGTAAGTGATGCTCAATTGCATAAACGTATACTAATAGCCCAGCCCATCAATTAGCAGTATTGCACATGCGCAGTTCGCCTAGGGTTTGCACTTTAGTGCTTTTTTGGTTGTTACCCCGCATGCTCCAGGGTTATTTGGTCTGTCTGTACCGCTTGTGTTTTCAGTCATGCAGGGTAGACTTGCAGCTACAGGGTGATATACTCTGAGGGGAACATCCCGCTGGGGATGGTTGCAACACTTGGTCGTACGACCCATTTGTGTGAAGGATGCGAGTTAATTCTGTCATTCACAGCACTTTGTGCTCTGGAAGTGTAGCCTGCCCGAGCATTCTGCCCAGGTAAAGTAGATTATTAACCCTCTGGCGTGCACAGCAAAGGTTACAATACTTGATCTGTATGTTTGTCAGTGTGTGTACAGCAATTCTATAGGCTACGATGCAGCCTATGAGCGATACCAATGGCTTTAGAGCTAATTGTGTCTGAAAAGCAATTTTCGTGAATGACATAATTATAAGAGCACCAAATAATCTGACGTACATGTACCTCCAGTGTTCTGGGGTTTCTGTATAACTAACGGTCATATCGAGGATGCTAGTGTTGTGTGTTCAAGTATGGTGCAGAAATAAAAGGTTGCCCCTGCTATTAATATACCTCATTGACACACTTACTCCATTGCTGTCAATTTCATAACTGCTGTAATGCAGTGGTGCCAAGTGTGTGTGAGAATTGGCAAGTCCGTCTGGTTGATGGGTTTGACACTGAGGGACGGGTGGAAGTTTGCTTCAACAACACGTGGGGAACAGTCTGTGATGACGATTGGGACAGTGATGATGCTAGAGTTGTCTGCAGACAGCTTGGACTCCCAACTGAATGTAAGCAGCTAGCTAGCAGCTAAGGAAAGAGGTTGCAGAGTAGACGGGTGATTGTACTTTTGGTCTGCTGAACAGATGCAGTGGCGTATTCAAACGCAAGATATGGGGAGGGAGAAGGGCCAATACTACTGGATGACGTGGAATGCTTTGGATTCGAACCATTCTTACAGCTGTGTCAGCATAGTGGAGTGGGGAACAATAACTGTGGCCATTTCGAAGATGCTGGCGTTAGTTGTTCCACTGGTACGCTGCCTTCTCTGTTATAATGCCGCAGTGCACTGACTTTTCACTATCTTACCCTAACAGAACAGCCAATGTTTTGTGGAGAGGATGAATTCCAGTGTCCGGGTGATGATTTCGGCTTTCCTAGATGTATACCATTCATGTACTTGTGTGATTCAATTGAAGACTGTGGCGATGGATTTGATGAACAAAACTGCAGCACAAGTATGGAAATCCATGTGTTATGTGTGTGTGTGTGTGTTTGTGATTGGGGAAAGAAGAGAGAGAGGTAAAATGTAGGCAGGACTAAGGCTAACGAGAGAGGGTGGGCGGCCTTTGTCGGCGTCACCGCATGCAGCCAGCCAGGTGCTTAAATGTACATGTAAACCTATCCACAAGCCCAGCAACATGCAGGTGCAGTGCTAGGCTCTTTGTTACTGGTCATCAGGGGAGTTCCCAATCTTTCACCATGTCACACGTGTTTCGGCCTCTTTAAACTCCGGACACGTGAGACACTCCAGAAAGGGCGAGGCCACTCCACCTGGTTGGAGTCCAGATTTGCCTACTACATACTACAATTATTGTACTTACAAACTAACCTACATTACATAAAGGCAATTTTAGTATAGCAGCTACGTTTGTGTGTGTGTGTATTTGTATGAGGTCAAGCAAAGCAACGGCAAACAACAGAACAACTTTTTTTGCAGTTGAACTCACAACTCCATGTGAATACTCTGTGAAAGAGGGAGAGACAGGGAGCATAAAAGTATGTCTGACTGTCACAAAAGTCACGCGGAGATTTATACACAGGGTATTTCCTATTGAGGTCACTCCATTTGGATCAGCAAAAAGTAAGCTATGCAGTATCTAAGAGTCTTATGACGTGAGTAATGTAGCTAAGCGTGTAAGCGCTGGCACGGAGCTTTGCGCATACAGATAGCTGCGCAGTATCAGTCTAATAGAATCTTATGATATGAGTTTTGTTACCTCACACCTAGTTGGTAACCTGTCTCCCACATTTCTCCCGTAGATCAAACAGATTATACTTTCTACAACGAAACGATCGTTTTCAACGGGAGCTACTATGAGGGAGAGTCAGAGTGTCTTTTGGTGACTGTCGTTGCTCATACTGATGGTATAGTGGAGGGAATTGAAATGATCTCTGTTAGTGTAGGACAGTTGGCTACCCCAGTATCTGTCTTCGTCATTGATTCCGACTGTAAGTTACTCTGTGACACAAATGGAACATGATGGCCACACTTACTATCGTGCAGACCTGAAGGTTGGATTTGTGGAGGCATCATACTCTGTGTCTGAGTCGTCAGGTATGGTGGAGATAGCAGTGACGGCATTCCCAGATAGTAGTGGAAACGTTCCCAGCATTGGAATACCGTTTGGTCTGAGGATTACAAGTGGAGACGGAACAGCTGTTGGTAAGAAAATCGTATCTGATTTAGACGGAAACGGCCACCGCATTTCCTCCCCAGCTGGTGAAGACTATCAAGATGTTCTTGCAACAGTTTACTTCCGTCCCGATCACACTCCATCGGCTGTAATACGAGTCAGTATCACTGACGACAGCTTGAGTGAAGGAGAAGAACGATTCACAGTGCAACTAAAGAGCTACGATTTGTCTATTGTTTT
Organism: Geodia barretti; assembly: GCA_030341885.1. Lineage (NCBI taxonomy): Eukaryota > Metazoa > Porifera > Demospongiae > Tetractinellida > Geodiidae > Geodia > Geodia barretti. The sequence goes on from CASHTH010001816.1 coordinate 10,514, forward strand.
GGCCAATAGTGTGACCGAAATTGTGATCGAAGATGATGACGGTATGTATTAGCTCTGGTGTTTTCATTGCTCTGCTATGCATACAAAGTTCCGTTTAGAGTTGAGATGTCCAGACTTGGAAAACCCAGCCGACGGCTCTGTGGTGTATGACGGCCTAGTTGTTAGCTCACAAGCGACATACTCTTGCGATGACGGATATAGACTGGTTGGTGGCAGTACCAGAACCTGTGAGAGTGACGGGACGTGGAGTGGAGAGTCGCCTCTCTGTAGCCAGAGTGGTAAATAGGAAACTGCTTGCTGTGGGAGATATTTTGATACAGTGCACCCTCCATGTTTGCAGTGGTGGTGTGTACTGTGGAACTCGTTGGTGAGATAGAAGTGGTGAGAAATTCTGCTACCTATTCATTCAGTGGTGTTGGCTCTGACATTACTGGCTATGTCTGCAAACTGGACGGAGTAAACTTGCCAGACTGTATGTCCCCATACACACACGTTTTCCAAGCCTTGTTGAATATTATTATACATTGTCTGTCATGCCAGGTTCTGGTACCCTGACTGGTCTTAGTCCAGGACAGCACCGGCTGAGGATTGTCCCAGTAGGATGCAGTGTCAACAGTGGTGTGACCTTCCGTTTCGAAGTTTGATGATAGGGTCATCAAATTTATTAACTCCTATATAGAGAACAATGACGTGACTGTAGCTCTGCTGTATATTAGGTTGTATTTCCGTATCTTTAATGTGCTCATCCGAAACCCAAATGATAACGTTGTGCTTTAATTAGTGCAAGTGTATTATCATGCAAGCTTATGGCTCAGAAGCAAACTAAGGATTGAACAGTACTCGATCAACAGAGGCTGCATGGCAGAGACTTATTGAGACACATTGCTGTTGTTTGTGTCTTGATTACTGATGGCTGGGTGTTCCCTTGTAATCTGTTAGCAAACACAGTTGTGAACATCTGGCAGCTTTTTCAGCCTCACGCTTCTGTTGGGCTCGCAGCAATATGGCGGGCGCATGTGCAAATGCTCGCGCGAGTTTTTTCGGCGCGTCGCTAGCTAGCTACTCTATTTTATGCTGCTACATTTCTGTCTCTCTAGCTACATTTCTGTTTGTATATATTCAACAGACGTAGTGCATCTATCGCTGTACGACCCGCGCATTCCATACAAACGTGCACCGGCCGGGCGGTTTGCACTTCGTAAGCTCTACACGTATTCTACTGTAAAAAATTGTCTGTGAATGCAGGAAAAACAAATATTTCCCATCTGTTATGTGGAGAAGCAAAAATCTTATGCATTCTTATGAGGCACCACAGGAATGTGCTTTATCATTACTCATTATGTATAGCGCGGATACTAGTTCCAGAAGGGACGAACTTATGGCATGTAACTCGCCTTGCCCTTGCAGTGATACAAGACATTGCGGTTCGATAATTCGAAGGTGTCCGATAAAGAGTGGTGTCCGGTGATTGATGCAGTACTCTATATAGCGGAAATGCGCGCGCCAGGCGTATAGATCTATAGAGTAGCTCATCAATTATCGGACACCATCACCCGGACACAGTCATTTCTCTTGGACCAGACAGAGTTAGCTATCCTCGCTACGTTCAGTACCTAAGAGGGTGTCACTCAACAGGCATGCACAGTACCAGCTTCGGCAGAGGGATAGTAACGCTACGGCGGCACAAAGATCCCTAACCGTCCGAACCACCGTCAGTCGGAATATGGCCCATATGTTCGGACAGTGCTTGATTGTAAAGCTAAAGAGACAACGGAGACAGCGTTATGTACCGAACACACTATAATAATATACTAGTAGGCGAATGAATGGCATTTTTGGCGAGCGGAAGCGAGCACACAATGACTGTATCTGCACGAGCCGTCCTAGCCTATTACCACTTGAACTTTAGACCACAAAGATGGAAAGACGTATATACAGCCTCTGTCAGTATCGAATAGCGCAGCGAATGCCAGCGAATAGACGAGAGTTCTTTCGCTGGCTAGATTCGCATCGATATACAGCTAGTGCACCGTGTATAATAACCGCGTTCCCTATCACGCATAGCGACGGCTGATACAGACGAGCCTCTCTCTGCTCAGGAGTCTCACGGGCACTCTCTTTCCCTCTCTCTCTCTTCGACGACGACAAAGGGCATCTTCTCTGGAATGATCCATGATTGCGAGAGAGTTACACACACTCCGTATAGGCAGATGTATACACACTCGTATTCGCGCATGTAAGCCTATACGCACGACATTATGACAGGCAGCCATGTGAAAATTTTGAAGTCCTTTCGGATAAAAAGAAGCGCGTAATCCTGGGGCATGTGCAGTTGGACGACGAACGGTGACACATATACATTGCATATTGCGGTTTGCGCGAAACTTGCAAGATTGCGTCGTACGCCGACATTGCGCATGGATCTGTGCATGATTTTGGTGATATCTGAAGATCATCTTGGAGATGACGAACTTTTTCAACGTCGGTGGAGCAAGAGTTGGTGAACAGGTCAGACTAAAGGTTTTCCACGCAGGCTGTATCCACACCCGAATGCAATCACGCCTATCACTTCCAGTTTCATGAAGGAATACTAACATTTCTGGAGTGTAGAGAGATACGTCCAACACAAACTGTGAATGAAGCAGATCTCTCTGTATAGCTGCTATTTCTAATTTTTGTCGTGTAAATCCATTATTGTGGAGGAATCGGCAGATGGCTGACAGGCTTAGCTCTTCACCGTGTTCTTCAGCAATTTCCTTTTGAAGCTCTCTAAGGTAGACTCCTGGCCTCCTCAAGTCTGTGTGTGCAACTGAAAATTGCACAGCAGGGGTGATTTTGTAAGAGGGTCTGCAGGGATATGCTTTCTTCTGCAGGTTAGGAGCTATTTCTAAGAATTTTAGACCCAACGCTTGACTCTGCCAGACCATCCTCCACCGCATATCGTCACTGTAAGCGGACATACGCTTGCTCTCGTATGAAGCCATGGCTCTGCAAATTTGAATTGTGCGCATGCGCAAATCTTTTATTTGCAAGTTTCGCGCAAACCGCTGTATATAATATATAGAAAAATCGCGCCGTTCGGACCACTAGGTTAGCTCGCGTCCGCTCGCCAACTACAGCTGAACACGCGTCGTACAGCTGTGCGCAAACCGCCGCACAAAGACTCCGCCCACGTGCTTCAAACGATTGCGCATGCGCATTTGAGGCAAAATAACGCGGATACTAGTTCCCGAGCGAAAGGGAAGAACTTACGGCATGTAACTCGCCCTGCCCTTGCAGTGAGTTGTAGGTATATACAAGACATTGCGGTCCGATAAATCGAAGGTGTCCGATAGAGAGTGGTGTCCGGTGATTGATGCAGTACTCTATAAGACGGGCCTTGGCGTGCAGTCAGAGCACCCGCCGCGCGAATTTGACGACCTGTGCTTCAAGTCATCGCTTTGGATTCGTTTTCTCTGTAACTGCATTGTTATCACTCACAGGCAACTTGAGGATCAAGGGATGGTTTCTAGAGCTGCTCCGTTCGTAACTAGCTATTTGCCTTCTCTTGCGGATTGCACACTGCCAGCAGGGTAATAATGGTTGTGTTGTTTGATTTGACAATAGAGTGTTTTATAAGAGAGCGATTTTGCAGAAATAGCGTACGCCGGACAGGCTTTTGACCAGGGATATATGTGAATATGGGCTACTGCCACGCATGCGCACTCGGCTAGAAGCGTTTCCCCCAGCCACAGTGCGCGCTTGCGTTGGAGGAAATTCAGATAGTGACTGTGCATAGGTTATAATCTGTAGCTCGTGGGTAACTTGTCTGCTAGTAAGCCAATCTACACTTTTTACACGCATGAAATAAAGTGTTCATTTGGGTTAGTAGCTTGGTTGGTGGATAGGGAGCCGGTAGCTAATGTATCTGAATATCAAATGGTTATTTTGGGTTCTTTGAACCTTGACCAACCCAAGGCTAGACAAGGAATGATTAAATGTCTGCTATAATGGTTATCTAGCCATGGAGGCAGTTGACCATGAACCATATTGTGTGCCACAAGGTTAGCCTCTCCTCCCAGCCTGTGCTGCCTCCCACTGTTTACTTAGCAGTGTTTTCTGAGGATATTTTGATAAGGAAGCCAGCTATGGTTTAGATACAGCCTTTGTCAGGAGAGATATTGCAGCACCAGCAGCCATCTGTGTCCATTGTAGGCCTGGTGCCCTCCCAGTTTGGTCTCAGGACTGTGCCCAAATGCTGCTGATCTGTTTCAACTCCAAGTATCCTAGAAGCTAAATGTACACAGACCAAATTGCACCTCCTAATCTTGCACAGTAATCAATCATGTGTTCCTTCCATGCAGACATTAATAATCCATGTGACACGGACATACGTTTGTGTGGTGATAATGCCGTGTGTATGGGATCTGATGGCAGGTATACTTGCACATGCATGACTGGCTATAGTGGAAATGGTACCTATTGTTACGGTAAGAGACATTCTTTAGTTTATGTGGTGCTACATACTTACTTTCATTTTCAATGCAGATATAGATGAATGTGAATTGATGATCGATAACTGCTTAGCAGATGCTATTTGCACTAACACCCCTGGCAGTTACTCGTGTACATGCAAAACAGGATACATTGGCGACGGGATTTGCGAGTGTAGTCGGGGTAAATACCTCTGTATTTTTTGATAATGCTGTTTTACTTAAGTGTTCACCAGCCATTATGAACGGTTTAACTTATTTGGATGAGACAAAAGTATTTGAGAATATCTAGTAAAAAATTTTGCAGGCAATCAAAAAAATAATATTTTGTGAAGACTTGCAGCTTTATGTTTTCCTTTTCAGTTCCCAACTGTGTCCGGTTTTTGTTGCAAAAGTTTCCATTTATGGGGTACACAACACTAAACATGCGCCTTGTGGGGATGAATCTCATTAGTTCAGAACCACAAGCGCTGCACCTGAGCAAAGCCTTGTGGGGATGAATCTCATTAGTTCAAAACCACAAGTGCTGCGCTCAACTTTGCCTTTATAAACTCGTGATGCCAGAGAGAGAAGTTGCGGTATGCTTTGCTGATGAGGGCCAACAAGCCCAAAAACAGCTGTCCAGAGCTCCGCATCTTTTTTCTCTTTTTCTCTTGGCATCACATGGTCTATACCTTTTTTGTCTGCTACATACCATAGAGAGTAAAGTTTATTAACTACTACACTGTTTAAAGGCAATGGTTATTTACACTTGGTGTACCTGCACAGAGAGCGTTACTGTGGGCATCTGTCTGTTATTCTATAAGTCTGTGTGTCTGTCTGTCTGTTCCATATATAGCATCATTCATTTCTATGCCTGATTGAAGGTATATACAGGCTTGACAAAATGATGTGTGTGGTCATCACAGCAAGAATATAGCATGACAGCTTTAAGTGTTAACATAGTTATTACCCCTTGGTGCGCATGTGCCGCCGGGGTACAGTACTCGGTCTGTTTTGGGCGCAAAAAGACCACCAAAAAACTACGCCAATGGTTCGGCGCTACATTGGCTTGATTTTAAAAATTTAAACTGCATTCAAAAGTTATGGCATGAAAACAAGCAAACAAGCCAGTAAGCATGTGTACATGGCTTACCTTGGCTGGAGACATCAGAAAGTTACAACGGAGGGCGAGTATCGAGTCCTGCAATTACTATCTGTCTACCTACATATATAGCCTTGTCAGACTCTTCAGCGAGCTATTATGGCAAGAAACTCGATAGTGTGTCCTAGTAGTGGTGTACAGACCCGCGCACGTGTTGACATTATTCTACCCATGTCATCCCTACTGACGCTCTGATTATACATGATTATTAGTGGAAAACACCAAGAAACAAGAGGTGATACTACACAGCAATGGTAGTCATGACAATCAGAATCTGAATAACGCGAATTCTAACACACAAGACATGTATTGTGCATTCATCGTTTGTCCTGCAGGATGCAAGTGCCCAAAAGACCCTTGTGATGATGCTACTTGCCCTGGAATGGTGGAAGCTATATGTAAGCCTGATTTTGGTAACTGCAGTGTGACATGGTTTATTGATGGTGAAGATGTCACTGACCAATGCCAAGGTCAGTTTTAATACAAGCAAGCAGAGAAAAAAGGGGGAAAAACAAGAAGATGGCAAATTGCAAGAAAGGTCATTACTCCATCCCTACACCTTTGTTGTTTTAAAGAATTATTTTTTTACTCACAGCTGTCACATGGTTGGGTTAAACAACAAGGAAAATGAAAATCACTAAAGTGCAAACCCTCTGTGGAGACACGCATGCTCGCTACAGAAGGGTTCCATGTCAAAGCAAAGTTGAGGAAGACCGACCTACACAGCCTTCTGCAGACGAGGTAGGCATGCTACCAAGTAAGGCACACCTTTCGCTGTGCATCTGCCATGTTTTAGCTCAACAATAGGCTTGGTAAACGTTCTCTGCAGAATTGAAGCCTATGTGAGAACGGGGTATGTTACGGAGATTTACGGAATATGTCGCGCATGGCTGAATGAATTGTGCCAGGCATGAAATGCGCACGCGCGGAAGTACGCGCATGTGTTGTACTGCTAATTGATGGGCTGAGCCATTTTACCGACTCGTGGTCTCCTACCAAGTCGTTGAGAGTCAGTAACAGGCTAGCTACGCCCGTATTGCAACCTCTGGTGCCTCCAAGTTACGCAGAGCAAGCGCATCTCGAGGCAAGCCCGTGCTAATTTGCATATTGCCTCGTTCACGTTTTCACGCTGTAACTCTCGAACGCAGCAATTTCAGAGAAAACCCTACACATTTTTCGACCTATACCCGGCACTGAATACGTGGTATTGTTTGTGGAGTGATTGATGGCACGAAGAGTGAGATGGACTGACTGACAGGCACACACGACAACTCCTGTAACCCTCGCTGCAAACCTCGCTGCGCATGCACAAGGGTTAATTACTAGTGTGTGTATACCTCCTAATTGGGTATTATTCTTCCCCATGCTCATATCACACCCAAAGTGAATGTACCTCTTGTTTTGTTCCTGCCTTGTTGCGTGCGGTAGCAGAAAACGTGGTAACAGACTGACAGACAGACAAGCAGACAGACACATGAAAACGTGTTTACTAAATCCAGAAGTTACTCACATCATGTTTACGTGCCCGCAGTGCCATTTCCCTGCACAACTCGTGCACGCAAAAAAGCGCGTGTAAATTCTAAGGGCCTTTCACTTAGTGTCTTCACTTGTAACGCCATAACACAAGGGCCTCGGCCTCTAACACGTATCGACTTCACGACCTCAATTTCTAACTATTGTGTATGTAATTTTTGGGCCTTTATTTTTGGTGTGCTTGAGCCATCCCATTTCATTTGATATTTATTAGTTTCGAATGCAAATATGGGAATTCGTCTTGTTCATGGTAATGAAATGTCTGGCCTGGTTGAGGTACTTCGCAATTGTGAATGGAGATCAGTTTGTGATGATTTTTGGACCGATTATGATGCAAAGGTAGCCTGTGGACAACTGGGATTCTTGCCTTATGGTATGCTTGGCATGCATATTATTGCACCTGTATAATATCACTTGCTCTCAGATTCAACATGTAATACAAATGTATTTTCAACTAAAATTTGCTTGCTTTGTCAGCCAGTATGCGTGTCTGCAAATTGAGCCCATCAAAGGCATTCTTGACAGTATTGTATGATGTATGATTGTCGTCCAGCGTGCGCACAAACTTTGTGACAGCAGCGTGATCTTAACCAGTTTCTGGTTTCGTTTTTTTGTGAATAGCGCCAGTCTTAATTATCCTTGAGAGCTAGAAAGGTTGTATATTTAGCCGTGTGCAGCAGTCTGGCTGAGTATAAGTAGGCAGTAACCTGTTTTTAAGGAATGGTAATGTAAGGAAATGGAATGTTGAGGCTCCTTGGTAGCTGGCTTCACTTATTTTTGGTTGTTAAGTAGCGCTTGAACCGTGTAGTAGAGTCCTACTGTCTGTAGTAAACGCTGAGTAAAGTCAACATAACGTAGACACGATTCACGATGTAATTTTCAAGTGATAGGCAGTTGTTGTGTGTGGTGGCAGAAAACGCGATAACAGACATTTTGACAGAATGACTTTAGTATTACCATCACTGCACATAAGTGCAAGGGTTAAAATGGACAAGCCAAATTGATATTATTCTTGATTTCTACTTTATTCAGCTGCTGAAGCATATCATAGGGGAAGATTCGAAAATGATGAAGAAGTGCAATACTGGCTAGATGATGTAAAGTGTACGGGTAACGAGGTGTCGTTGTTTGATTGTAAACATAAAGACACTCATAACTGTGGTAGGAGAGAAAGGGCTGGAGTCCACTGTCTGGGTATGTTGCAGCTGTTTTATTCTCTTGGTGTCCTAATTGCACACTAAACTGAAAATCTTTGGTGTTTCTGCACCAACTCTGCACTTAATGAAGGCACAGAGTTTTCACCTCACAGTATCAATGGTGATGGTGATTGTGTGATTTACATGACGATTGTACTTGCAAACCATTACAGGTAAGGATGATGTTGAAATAGGGCTGGTTGAAAACACAACTCTTTATTCTGGAATTATTGACTTAAAGATTAGAAATGAATCGAGATCAGTATGTCATGATCAATGGACTGACGAAGATGCTCAAGTGGCAATGCGATCAATGGACTTCCGTTTACTGTAAGCTCTGCAATCTTGTCTTGAATTTTTGCAAGGGAACGAGTAGCCCAACATTTAGTAGAGACCGTGTGATTCAGAAGTCAAGTGTAATTAGGTGTAGGGTCTCCTTTTGCATGCACATTTTAGGTAGACAATCACCCTTTAGGTTTGTGTGCATAGTATTTTTAGTGTATATACAGTACAGTTTTTGGACTCACTAGTCACAGCCCAACTTGCAACAAGGTCTCACTGGTGGAACACTGTCAATGAAAAGTCCCAAGCCTGCAAGTCGCGCAGCCATTACATGCCTGCTGAACTTGCAGTAAAATGGCAGTGTCCACCATAGAAAAACTACACAATCTGAATACTTTACGACCATGCACACCTCTGTCGACTTTAAAATACAGCGTTCACATTGTTCCGAGTTAACTGAAGAGTGTAATATATATGAGCCGAGAACACGTGGACCTTTAGACATTTTTGGACCTACAGGTCTTCGCCAGTGTTAGAGACTCTTTGTATGCAGATCATGTGAGATTTGATCCGTGGCATCCCTATACTGTCACTCTAATAAGATATCTGCACATGCTTTTTTTTGTATAAACACACCTTCCGCTTTCTCTGTTCTCCTCAGATATCGAAGATCGCAAACGCAGAGAAGGTATCAATTATACAATTATAATCGTGTTGTTAGGGGAAGGCTATCCCATAACATTCCAACCAAACCTACAGCTATAGCTGGGTTCTGCAGTATCGGTTACTAGCTAATTGCACATTTGGTGGTGGCACCAAGGGCTCCTTTTATTATAACTCCACATTTGCATGTACACAGCCATAATTGCACAGACGTGACCAGCTACACCAGTGCCCCACACCCCCTTCATCCCATACCCACTGTTTCATTTTTTGACATGTCTAGTGTTGTTCCAACGTTCCTACCCATGTCCTTATCCACACTGACTATGAGAGTATACATTGTTTTCTCACACATAAAGTAAGAAAATCGATACAGCTCCCTTTCAATAGCACCAGACCCACTTGTGAAGCGTGGGAGACAAGGGTGCTCAGAAATGAGTCCTATCCTTGGAAAGAGGGTGAGGGTTTGGTGCAGATTTGTTGGATGGGTCAGTGGAGGTTTGTCTGTGACGATGGATGGGATATTAATGCTGCAAGAGTTTTCTGCAGGGAACATTTCCTGCTTACTGAAGGTAAAATAATGATCCAATCTGTTAAGTTATTAGCTAATAATTTTAACCATTGGTGTGCATGTCTCAAAAACTTGGTAGCGAGGTAGAAAGGCAAGGCAAGGCAAACAAGTCAACTACACCCAGGACAGCACTTTCGTTTCAGAGAAAAGAAGAGCTGCCCTGGGTGGTATTAGAACCCACGACACTCTTCAGTCTAGGCGAGCGCTCTACCAACTGAGCTACCAGGGCAACTCAGCTGGTGGGGGCTATAATCTACAACACAACAGATACAAGGCAAACCTCAAACCACTGTGCTATGGCGCAGTAGACTCTCACTCAGTATGTACTCAGCATGTACAGTTTGTCTCCGAGTGTGTCCTTCTGTATGTCGTCAAACCCGATGTATCTAGCCTTATAAAGTTTCAAAAACCATCCGTACACGACTGTCAGCAAGCTGAACATAACTGTGTGTACCGAAGTGAGTATACGGAACATTATGTTTGTGCCTACAAAAATCCCTGTTTCTGCGACTTCGTGTACTTGAATGACCCGCATTAAAGTAGCTCTGAAACGCAATGGACAATTGACTCTACAAAGTTTCAAGAAAGGTCAATATAGCTGTAGAGTGCAATTGTCCCGACCTGATGCGTAGTATTCACATACACATTGACACATTTTACACCGTGAAAAGAGAAAGATGGGGTATCCAACAGATTGCCGCCTTCCTTTTTAATTACCTTCCGGATCCTTATTTCAATCGAATATTGTTTCCTTGAAGTTAACAAGGCTTAGCTCATGTGCAAGTTGCATCATGCTGCTGTAAACACGTGTGAGTGAAGGGTCTACTTCACCCATAAAATGGTCAAGAGATTCAGGGGATATCTGATTGCAGATAGAGACACTTATGTATAATTATGAGTGAGATAGCATGCAGAATATCTGCCATGCTCTTTAACAAAGCTTACTCGATGTTTAATCTCTGCTTTTTCCACAGACACTGCTATAACTTCTTTTCATTATCATTTTAATATTGATATCAATCAAGTACATTACTGGCTGGATGATATTCAATGTACTGGAGAAGAAAACGGCTTGATGGACTGTGAGCATGAACGTCTGGGTGTTCACAACTGTGCACAGGATGAGATAGCGGCTGTCATGTGTGAGTTTATCTAGTATCACTGAGTGCTGAACTCTGTGTGCATTCATCATATCCAGGCAATGGCACCGAACAAATGTCTGTACTTGAACCTTACCCCGGCGGGACAGCATATGGTCCATTCTCTAACAAAGGTCTTAAACAAATAGGTAAGTCTTTAGAGTACTGTCCAGGTAGTCCTTAGGGACTTATTCTCTATGCCAATTTTACTGAAAATACATACCACGCAGCACAGGCATTTAGGCATGAGTGGTTAGGCTGGGTTCCCTGTCAGAGGTGGATCCAGCATATTATTATGATAACTGGGGGGTCGTAAACAAAAAATACTTGCACATGCGCAGGTATATAGGGCCTCAGAGAGAGGGCGCGGTTAGCGTATATACGCAATATACGACGTACGTAGCTACTCGGACGCTTCTCTGTTTCGGATGTTACAGAGTAACAGCACGTGAACTTTTGGGGCGCTGATTGCCCTGTGGCGGTGCGCTAAACCTACACAATCATCTGGGGTGACAACGTGATTTTCAGGTCAGTGTCAGTGGTTCGCTTCTTGGCGTCCTTGCTTTACGAAACAGGGGGTTGCAACCCCCTCAACCCCCTCCCTGGATCCGCCCCTGCCTGTGGCTCATGTTTTTTTAAAATGTGTGTCTGTGTTCACATCCAATCTGGGCATGTACAGTACATGTATGTGCTCTCTAGGCCCACATCGCTTCACACCCACCTTGCATATTTTGTTTTCTGTCCCAGATTATGCAATAGGAGCTGTTGCTACAATTGAAGTAGGAGATATCTGTGGGCTGATTGAATTTGATCTTGAAGGCAATGGAACGATCACTGTGGAGGTCGACATACTGGGACTGAAAGGTTTTCAGAGTGTACATTGTTATACACTTCCAAATGTACAACCCGAGGTCACCACTCTAAAACAGCTATGACACACTACTAATCACAGTCGTCTGTCCCATTACTGTCCAGATTTGAAAATCCAAGAGGAAAATTGCTTGAAATTAAGGGAGACAGAAAGTCATTCAAACCCCACAAAGTTCCTCGGTTGTTAGAGAGTGCCATTTATAAGTGCAGCATTGCGCTGACAATATATGGTGTTCTTTTAGAAATTGTTGGAGTGAATTCGGGCATGGAGAAGTGAAAGAACAGTAATAACACGTAGGAATGTGTTGCCAGAGTACTATTGTACATGTGTGTATTTATATTCATGTGTACATTCACTTCGTAACTCTCTCTCAATTTGTTGTGATGTTCTTTAGCCACAGAAAGGTATGATTGGGGAATCAATGATGATGCAACAGGGATGTGCACAGAGATACCCTTTGATCCAGCTGGGTTTTTGGAAACTGCTGCACACTATGATAAAGCAACTGCAGACACTCATTATCAAAGTTAAGTGTGTTCGTAGTTCCTTTAACCCTCGATGCGCATACACATTGGCGGGGTTTATTGTAGTCACATTTCAAAGGTCCAAAAGACCTTTGGTTCATACTCATGCATAACATGTCCAATCTGGTGACATCCCTAGCTAGCATATGTCATGTGACTTGACAGTTTCCTGTCAAGCAGTATTAACCCTTGGTGCACATGCGCAGCGAGGGTTACGGTACTTGGTCTGTGTGTGTGTGTCTGTCTGCAGTATTCTCGCACCAACGGCTTCAGAACTACGTGAACCTGAAATATATAAGAGTGATTTTGGTGTACTCCAGAGATATGCCGTAAAAACAAGTGAAAGCCAATATGCATAATCACACTGCGTAGCTTACCTCGTCCTGATCCGCTTGCTCTGTGTACCTTGGAGGCTCAAGAAGTCACAACTAATGACGTGTATCGACTCCCGCCCGCAATCTACTAGTGTAGCTAGCCTGTGTCAGACTCCGCGAGCTACTAGTGTGTAGACCACGAGTAAACACATACTCATAGCCCTGCCCATCAAATAGCGGTACCGCGCATGTGCCGTGGGCTGAGGGTTTGCACTTCATTACTTTTCTATCTTGCCACTTTGCTTTACTCCTTTAAGACTGTCAATGGAAGCAACCCGGTTAGTCACACATACAGTGGGCATGGTTGGCCACACACAGAAAATGTTGCCTCCCCACTTTTTAGCTCCCTTTTGATTTGCATGCACTGGGTGAGGGCTCTAAGAACATAAAGCTACAACATATTTTAGGGAGCACAATTAAAACATTTTCGTAAGTCTGCAGGCAGTTCAGAAATGGTTCTTTTTTTAGAGCTGAGTGTGCTGCAGGTGACTACACTCAACGGTTTGGATCACTGGACGGGAGTGGGAGGAAGAGAGTTCTGGAAAACAGAACAAACGAAGTTACATTGCAAGCTTTGCTGAATAACTATTTTTTTATCAATGTCGAAGGCGAAGCTTTATGTGGAAAACTAATACCTGTATTTGGTGAGTAAAGGTTTGTTATTTTTCTGCAAATGGTAATGAGATCACTCTGTGAACACAAATAAATTTCTTGGGGTCTTTGTTTTGTCCTATATATCACTGCTCTAGTGGAGAAATTGTATAGGGAGAGCTCAAAGTGAGAGGAACAATGGATAGTTAGTAAACAGCAGTGGCACCCCAAATAATGATACCATAATGTCAGGCACATTTTAGGTAAACAATCACCATTGGCTTCATTTTTAAAAAGGCGATTTTCGTATAACTACTGTGTTCAAAAGTTATGGCATGAAAAGCAAGTGAACAAGCCAATATGCAAATTAGCACAGGCTTACCTCGACCGGGTCCGCTTGTTCTGTGTACCTTGAAGGCACAAGAAGTCACAACGAAGGGCGTGTATCGACTCCCGTACGCTATCTACTACTGTAGCTAGTCTGTGTCAGACTCTCAGCGATAGCGGGAGACCACGAGTAAATGCATACTAAAAGCCCAGCCCATCAATTAGTGGTACCGCGCATGAGCAGTTTGCCGAGGGTTTGCACTTTATAGTGCTTTTCATTAAAGTAGTAAGAATAGTTGGTTTGTCTCTTTTTCCACACTTGTGCCAAGATCTTTGACACCTTTATTTGAGGGGATAGCGAAATTTGGGCGAGATAGGGATAAGTGCAGCAAGATAGTAGACGTTACCATTCCATACTCCAACTGTAGTTAACCCTCGGCGCACATTCGCCATGGGGTTATGGTACTTGGTTCGTAAGTCTGTCTGTCTGTCTGTCTGTCTCTCTATCTGTCCGCTCTGCTTAATGTCGCATCTCGCGCTATGACACGGGTGACAAAGGACACTAGATTATTGAGTATGACGAAAACAAAAGTAAAAAGCCATTTTTTCTAAAACCGCTTACCTAAAAAGTTAGAGCATGTTTTGTTTACCACAGTCAGATCCGCCATTTTGTTTCTTTTTCACGACTGACACACACATGCGTTTTGTGATACTATGTGCATTAGGATAAAAGAGCTTGGTCTAGCAGTACAAACGCTCTTCGACAAGCACACTGCCATCGGATACCGTGAGTTCGATTCTTGATGGCATAAGTTTTTTTTTTATTTTTAATTGTTCTTTTATTTTTATAATGTATTAATATTTAAATGGTGGGGAGGGAGGGAGGGGGGGAAGGAAGGAAGAGGAGGAGGGAGAGGAGCGGGAGGGGGGGAGAAAGGGGGGGAGGAAGGGGGAGGGGAGAGGGAGGAGGGGGAGAGAGGGGGGGAGGGAGGGAGAAGAGGGGAGGGGGGGAGCGAGAAGAGGAGGAAGGGAGAGGAAGGAAGCATGGGGGGGGAAGGAGAGGAGAGGGGGAGCGAGGAGAGAGAGGGGTGGAGGGGGGAAGGTGTAAGGGAGAGGGGGGAGAGAAGGAGAGGGGGGGGGAAGGGAGGGGGAGGGGAGGGGGGGGGGAGGGGGAGAGGAGGAAGGGAGGGGCAGGAGGAAGAGGGGGGGGAGGAAAGAAGGGGGAGGGAGAGGAGAGGGGAGGAGAGAAGGAGGGGGAGGAGAGGAGGTGGAGGGGAGGGAGGTAAAAGGGGGAGGGAGGGTGGGGGGAGGGGGAAGGAGGGAGGAGAGGGGGGGGGAGGGGAAGGGGGGAGGGAGGGAGGGGAGAGGAGGGGGGGGGAGATAAGGAGGGAGAGAGCGAGGGGGGGGGGGGAGAGGGGGGAGGCGAGGGAGGGCGCGGAGGGGAGGGAGGGGAGGGGCGGGAGGGAGGGGAGAGAGGAAGGGGGAAGAGGAAGGGGGAGGTGGTGAGGGAGGAGGGGAAGGGGAGAAGGGGGGGAGGAGGAGGAGAGGAAAGGAGAAGGGGGGGGGGGGAAGAGGGGGGGAGAGGGAGAGGGGAGAGGGAGAAGAGGGGGTGGGGTGGAGAGGAGGGGAGGGAGGAGGGGGGGAGAGGGGGGGAAGGGGAGGGAGGAGGAGGGAAGGGGAGGGGAAGGGGGAGGGGAGGGGGGGCAGGAGTGGAGAGAAGGGGGCGGGGAGGAGGGGGAGGGAGAAGAGGGGGGGGAGAGAGGGAGGAGGAGGGGAGGGGAAGGGGAGGGAGGGGGGTAGAGGGAATGGGAGAGGGGGAGAGAGGGGAGTAAGAGTGGGCGAGAGGGAGGGGAGGGAAGAAGGGGAGGAGGAGAAGAGAAAGAGGGGAGGAGGGAGGAGAGAAGGGAGGAGGGGGGAAGAGGGGAGGGAAGGAGGGGGGGGGGGGGGGGAGGAGGGAGGGAAGGAGGAGAGGGAGAAGGAGAGGAGAAGGGGAGAGGAGGGGGGAGTGGAGGGGGGGGGGGGGGCGAGAGGAGGGAGGGGGGGATGGAGGAGGGGAGAAGGGGGGGAGGGAGGAGGGTGGGGAAAGGGGGGAAGGGGGGGGGAGGGAGGGGGGAGGGGGGGAGAGAAGGGGGGAGGAAGGAAAGGAGGGAGGGAAGGGGAGGGGGGGAAGAGGGAGGAGGGGAGAGGGGAGTCGGGAGGGAGGAAGGGAAGGGGAGGGGAGGGGAAGAAAGGGGGGGGAGGAGGGGGAGGAAGGAGGAGGAGGGGAAAATGGAGAGAAGGAAGAAGCCGCGGTAGGGTAGGAGGTAAGTGGGGGGGAGATTTACACTTTTATGTCTAGCCATTGTCGTTTCGATTTTTAGCAATTCCCAAATGTGGGTGAAGTAGCTATTACTGTTTTGCTTCTTGGGACACTGCAGGAACCTTTGTTCTGCGCCGAGGGTTTGCACTTTTGTGCCTTTCAATTATGCAGTGAAATTCCACAGTACGGTTACTTGTGTTCGTGAGTGTGTCTGTCACAGTCTGTACACGTTTCTGCTACCACGCGCAGAAATTGGCCAAGAGCGATAGTAACGGGGTCAGTGCTACACTGGGAGTGAGAGGAGGAGAGTGTCATCATAACGGAGTGGGAGATCTATAACTGCAGTCTATGCGAGGATGCTGGTGTTGTGTGTTCTGATGTAGTGATGCTCAATTGCTGCAAGTATGGTGCAAATATAAGGTTCCCCTGTTATTAATATACCTCATTGACAAACTTACTCCTTGCTGTCAATTTCATAACTGCTGTGCCAGTGTGTGCGAATGGCAAGTCCGTCGGGTTGATGGGTTTGACACTGAGCGGGACGGTGGAAGTTTAGCTTCAATACCACAGTGGGGTGGAAGAACAGTCTGTGATGACGATTGGGACAGTGATGATGACGCTAGAGTGTCTGCAGACAGCTTGGACTCCCAACTGAATGTAAGCAGCATACGTAACGAAGGAAAGAGGTGGGTGCAGAGTAGTTATGAGTAGATGGGTGATGTATTTGGTGTGTGCATGCACAGATGCAGTGGTGTATTCCAAATGTCAAGATATGGGGAGGGAGAATGGCCAATACTACTACTGGATGACGTGGAATGCTTTGGATTCGAACCATCGTTAGCAGCGTGTGAGCATATGGAGTGGGGAACAATAACTGTGGCCATTTGGACGATGCTAGTGTTAGAGTTGTTCACACTGGTATGCTGCCTTCTCTGTTGTATGTCTGCTGTGCACTGACTTTTCATATCTTACCTAACAGAACGGCCATGTTTTGTGGGAGAGGATGAATTCCCGTGTCGGGTGATGATTTCGGCTTTCCTAGTGTCTACCATTCATGTCTTGTGTGATCAATTGTAGACTGCATTGATGGATTTGATGAACAAAACTGCAGCACAAGTATGGAAATCCATGTGTTATGTGTGTCTGTGTGGAGATTGAGCAAAGCAAGGCAAACACGCACAACAAACTTATTTTTCTCCGTTGAACTCACAAGTCCATGTGATACTCTGTGAAGAGGGAGAGACAGAGAGCATAAGGTATATCTGACTGTCACCAAAGTCGCGCGAGCTTGATACACAGGGTATTTTCTATGAAGGTCACACTCCATTTGGATCACAAAAAGTGAGCTATGCAATATCTTAGAGCTTTGTTGACGTATGTAGCGTGTAAGCGCTGTGCACGGAGCATTGCACATTGAGTGCTGGCATGGATAGCTGCTCAGTATCAGTCTAATAGAGTCTTATGACATGAGTCTGTTAGCTCATACCTGGCAAGCTAGTTGGTAACCTGTCTCCCTCTCCCGTAGTGAAACAGATTATACTTTCTACAACGAAACGATTGTCTCAACGGGAGCTACTCTGAGGGAGACTCAGAGTGTGTTGTGGTGACTGTCATTGCTCATACTGATGGTATAGTGGAGGGAATTGAATGATCCTGTTAGTGTAGGACAGTTGGTTAACCATGTATATGTCTTCGTCATTGATTACGACTGTAAGTTACTAAGCAACAATGGATGCAGTGATGGGCATACTTGTGATCATGTAGACCTGAGGTTGGATTGTGGACCATCATACTCTGTGTTAGTCATCAGGTGTGGTGGAGATAGCAGGACGGCATTCAAGATAGTAGTGAAACGTTCCCAGCATTGGAATACAGTTTGGTCTGAGGATTACAAGTGGAGACGGAACAGCTCTTGGTAAGAAATCGTATCTGATTCAGACGGGAAACGGCTACCCCCATTTTCCCCCAGACTGGTGAAGACTATCAAGATGTTCTGTCAACAGTTTACTTCCGTCCCAATCACACTCCATCGGCTGTAATACGAGTCAGTATCACTGACGACAGCTTGAGTGAAGGAGAAGAACGATTCACAGTGCAACTGAGAGCTACGATTTGTTATTGTTTTGCCAATACTGTGACCGAATTGTGATCGAAGATGATGACGTATGTACTAGCTCTGGTGTTTTCATTGCTCTGCTATGCATACAAAGTTCCGTTTAGATTGAGATGCCCAGACTTGGAAACCCAGCCGACGGCTCTGTGGTGTATGACGGCCTAGTTGTTGGCTCACAAGCGACATACTCTTGCGATGACGGATATAGACTGGTTGGTGGCAGTACCAGAACCTGTGAGAGTGACGGGACATGGAGTGGAGAGTCGCCTCGTCGTAGCCAGAGTGGTAAATAGGAAACTGCTTGCTGTGGTGGTGTGTACTGTGGAACTCGTTGGTGAGATAGAAGTGGAGAGAATTATGCTCCTCTTCATATCAGTGGTGTTGGCTCTGACATTCTGGCTATGTCTGCACTGGACGGAGTAACCTTGCCAGACTGTATGTCCCCATACACGCATGTTTTCCAAGCCTTGTTGAATATTATTATATACATTGTCTGTCATGCCAGGTTCTGGTACCCTGACGGGTTTTAGTCCAGGACAGCACCGGCTGAGGATTGTCCCAGTAGGATGCAGTGTCAACAGTGGTGTGACCTTCCATTTCGAAGTTAGATGATAGGGTCATCAAATTTATTAACTCCTATAGAGAACAATGACATGACTGTAGCTCTGCTATATATTAGGTTGTATTTACGTATCTTTAATGGTTAAGTGCTCATCCGAAACCTAAATGAATACCATAATAACGTTGTGCTTTAAAATGGCGATTTTCTAAAGTTATGGCGTGAAAAGCATGCAGCCAATATGCTAATTTACCCTCGGCGCGCATGCGCAGCGAGGGTTACGGTAGTCGTTCTGCGTGTCTGTCTGTGTGCTACAGGCTACGAGGCGGCTTATGAGCGTCAGCGGTATATACATGGGCTAGAGAAAAATAAAATTGCGATTTTGCTGAAACGACTGCGTTCGAGAGCGACAAACTAGCACGGTCGCGGAGAGCGTTGCGTGGCCCAACCCATCAATAAAAAAAAGAGTTAATAAAGTGGAATGCAAATTACACAATGATAGTGAACAAAAAAAAAGGACCAAAAAAAACCAAAACAAAAACAAAAAAGGACACAAAAAAACCAAAAACACAAAGGTGAAAGATAACCAAACACGAAAACACCCCCGGCCGAAGGGGGGGATTCAGACCACACCATCTAGGAAAGGGGCAGGTGGCTGGCATCGATGGATCCAGGCGTGGCATTCCCTCCTCCATAGGGAGATGGCCACCTTTGAAAAAGCTGACGGACGATTCAAGGGGGGGACCCCAAAACGTTGGCCTATGAGACGGCCTATGCTGGACAAGGTCTCAGCAGTGGTGTCACTTAAACTGCCGAGGGATTCGATAGCGAGAGGGATGAAGGAAATGCCGGCTGCTTGGCATGAAGCACCATGGGTGGCAATTTCGTGCCTCCGCCACCTGCAGAGCGTGGCCTTGATCTCGGCAGCTGACTGGATAGTTGACTGTTGCCTTGTAGATATGACTGTGATGTCGAGTGCAGCAGGGCGCCCCTTTTCCAGCATGGTAGATAACGTCCGCAGGACGATTCTGGGTGCCCAGGATGAGGGAAGAACTTCCTTGCGAGGCGCGAGGGCGGACTGACTGGTGCCGCTGAGAACACTGCATCCTGCAGGGAGTTATGCCGAAAAAGTCTGTCGGCGTTTCCCCCACATCCCACGTGGTGATCACCAACTGGGTCTGCAACTAAGAGGCAGACAGGCACCTCCTGTCCTCCTCAAAGATCTGTAAGCCCAGCCAGTATTTAAGGCATAGGCGAAATTCACGTCCTGAGGTGGAGGCCTAAGGCGGACGATGGCACTACATTAGCCAATCACCGGCATGACGAATTGAGGTGAAAGGGCGAGCGCTTTATACGCAGGGATGAGTGGCAGAAGCCAATAGAGCATCCAGGGAGGCTGCATCAATAGCTCTAGCCGAGAGGGAATGTTGAAGGAGGGGGACGTCGATGTCTTGAATGGATCCCCAATCCGGACGTCCAGACCCGCTCTGGAAAGGGATTGGAGGGAGTTGGCAGGTGGCTAGGGGGCGGGGCAAACTTCCCTCCGATTTTTGCCACAAATGCTGGCATTGAGTGAAGAGAGCCGATGTAGGCAGCAGGAGCGTGAGTGAGAGAGGCAAGCCGAAGGTTCAGCCCTCCCGGGAGGATGGTAGGGAAGCCTTCAGCCACGACCAGTCGGGAATTGGACCCCCAGCGACGTCTGATAGAGCGCCTCTCATTAGATTGTCGAAGGAGCCTAGGGCTTTGGGGATAAGACTTGGAGGGCAGGTGCGGAGAACATGTGCGAGTTTAGGTATGGCCAGACAGGATCTGAGGAGGGTACACTCCGATTGAGAAGTCCTCAAGGTCTTAAGCCTAGCAACTATCTCTTGAACTTTATGGATTCGTCTAGAGACAGATCCCTCGCAAAAGGTAGAGGGGCCAATAGGGGACCCTAGCAGGGTGAAACCCTCTGAAGTGGTAGGGATATCGCGGAGTTGGGGGTGGGTGATGGAGGAGTTGGCAGGGGTGTAGATGAGCGACTTTCTCCTGTTTAGGAACAGTCCTCTGCTTCAATGATGGAAAGGGCCGTGGCAAGATCTCGCTCTGTGCCACAGAGAGTGCCGTCATCCAGGTACCATGCGTTCATTAGGAGGCTGGGGACCGACTCCTTGATATTTTTCAATAATGGGGTGGAGGACCAGAGCAAAGGCTAGGGGGCCAAGAGGATCTCCTTGTTGGACCCCGCAGCAGCTGAGGATAGGGAGATTGTCCATGCAGTGCGGTGTATTTTACGCGATCAACGCGGCTCACCTCGACCTGATCCGCTTGCTCTGTGTACCTTGGAGGCACATGAAGCCACAGTGAAGGGTGTGTATCAACTCCCGCATGCTATCTACTACCGTACCTTAGCGGGAGACCGCGAGTAAACGCCAATAGCCCAGCCCCATCCATTCAATCAATCAATCCAATAGGGCATGGCAGGTATATACATACATTAGCGGTATCGCGCATGCGCAGTTCGCCGAGGGTTTGCATTAGCACACAGGTTTACCTCCGCTTGCTCTGTGTATCTTGAAGGCACATGAAGTCACAACGAAGGCGTGTATCGACTTCCGCATGCTATCTACTGCTGTATCTAGCCCGGCCCGTGTCCGACTCTCCGCGAGCTACTTAGTGCGTGGGAGACAACCGCATACTACAAATAGCCGTAAATTAGCGGTACCGCGCATGCACAGTTCGCCGAGGGTTTGCACTTTAGTGCTTTGATTCTGTCTGTAGCTACATTTCTGTTTTTGTATAATTATACTCAACAAACGTAGCGCATCTATCGCTGTACGACCCGCGCATTCCATACAAACGTGCACCGGCCGGCGGTTTGCACTTCGTGCGTGAGCTCTACCCGTATTCAATAAAATGATACTGTAAAATCTGTGAATGCAGGAAAAATAAATTATTTCCCCATCTGTTATGTGGAGAAGCTATGAGGCACCACAGGAATGTGCTTTATCTTTACCCATTATTCACACCAAGTAGATACGTATAGCAGGTGGGTCATGCATGGACTATGCTGCATAGCTACATACGTAGATTGTGTTATACATGTGAACATGGCTACTACAGTGGGACTTGCATAAGGTGGCTGGATTATAGTAGTGGGAGTTCAGTAAGATGCTGTGTCAAGCTTTAGTGAGTGTCATGTGCTGCCACTTTATCGGACTCTACCGATTCATCGGCAACGACACACTCGCGCGTGAAGAAGCACGTCTAATTTACGTCCAGTGTGCGGTGAAGTATACGGAGGACGACACGTCGCTTTTTTTCGGCCCTTGTTTGCACTCGGTTTTTCTCAGTTTCTTTGCTCCTACGGGTGAGTTACCTCAAAACCGAGACTGGAAAAACCTGCATAAACTGATTATTCTCCTTATCTAGCCTAACTGACCAAAATGCCCCCGCAGAAGGAAGTCCTTCGCCATTCGGAAACGATCGCATTCTGCTCCTGCTGCTGTGCGTCTTCCACCGTCCAGGACTAGTAATCGAAAGCAGTGGACCGAAGAGAATATGCTGTTAGCTCTCAAGGCAGTCGAAAAAGGTGTGTCTGTCAGTAAAGCGGCACAGGATTTCGACGTACCTAGGAGTATCTACCTTATACGACCGCGTTAGCGGAGGAGTTGTCCACGGTGTAAAGCCAGGCCCCGAACCGTACCTCAGTCAGACAGAAAAGAAAGAGCTAGGTGGCTACCTAAAGCACTGTGCCAAAGTTGGGTATGGAAAAACGAGGAGGGATGTGCTCTGTATTGTCGAATCTGCTGTCAACGAGAGTGGTAAACTGCGGTCCGGCCATGTGTCTGATGGCTGGTGGAGACGATTCAAGGAGCATCAGGGTGACTTGTCGTTGCGGCAGGGGGACAGCACTGCTCACGTCCGGATGGACGCCATGAACCAGGAGACAATTGACCACTACTTTATGCTACTGCGCGAGACATTGACAACACATGGCCTTCTGAACAAGCCCTCGCAGATCTACAACGTAGACGAAACTGGTGTCCCTCTGGTGGTGCATCTTCCTCTGCCTCAACCTCTACACATTTGTCCACCAGTTCTCCCTCTCTTGCAACCAGCTCAAGTAAAAAGAAGGACAGTGCTCTGTCCAAGTTCTTAGTGGCACCAGCAGCTTCAACACCTTATGGACCAAAGAAAGTGCCGCCACGAGCACGTTTACTGACCAGCACTGGGGTGTTGGAGATGTTACAGGAGAAAGAGAAGAAAAAAGGAGGAGGCAGAGTTGAAAGAGCAGGAAAAAAAGGATAGGGAGGACAATAAACGAAAGAGAGAGGAAGAACGAAAACGAAAATCAGACGAACGAGCAAGAAGAGCGGTAGAAAAAGCCAAAGACAAGTCGAAAAAGGCGGCACAAAAGGCCCGCAAACAGAAAGAGAAAGTGCAAAACCCACCGAACACCACCAGTAATCATAACACATCCACAAGCAGCACTAGACGATCAAGCGAACAGCCACCAACTAAGAAGGCCCGAGTTGCAGATGAAGCCATTGACGACAGTCGGTGCTGTGTATGTTTCATAACATATGAAGATGACGTTCTGAACAAGACAGGAAAGGACTGGGTTGGCTGTGTTTGCGGCAGGTGGCTTCACGAGGAGTGTATGGAGGAGTCGTGTTTGGATAGCACTGGAAAAGAAAGGCTATGCCCATTGTGTATTGATTTATTTGCTGAATGACATGTTTTCCCACAAAATTTCATTGTTTTTACAACATACAATGTACATACTACGTTATCTGTAGTGCATAAAACGTACAGTGCCTTTCTATTTATTGCGCAGCACCTTTTACTGGTCGCCAAGTAGTGAGTATGGGAGAAATGTATTGGAAGCCGATAATACGTACAGCGTTCCGATAAACGGTATACTGAGGCGGTTGGAGACGGCGCTTAGCGCTTACAGTTTAGGGGCGCTTAGAATAGTTGGCGTTATTTAGAAACAAGTTATCGTTGTCTAGGAAAAAGAACCCGTTTGAAAGGAGGTTCTAGTGCTGCACAACACTATCAGGTACACTAGCCTGTCGATAATTGGCAGCGTACGCTTCCACTATGGAACAAAGTTGGCGAGGGAAGTCAAGCAAAGCCTATAATATTATTGTTTGCCTGCAGCTTGTTTCTGTCTAATCGCAGTGGCGTTGCTTTGATAGCACATGTCTAGACAGGCTACTATAACTACATAAGAGTTTTGTTGCTCAAGTTGCACCTACAAGGCCAAATTCAGTGAAAGCAGGTGTTTGGTATTATAGCTGATCATAAACATTTTAGTGGTGTTTTACCATGGAAGCCATGGTCATGCAGGTCTAATACAAAGGGCAGAAATTTCAACATTTACTTACGCTAACGGAACAAGTTACCCTTAAAATTCCGCATAGCTATATATAGCGCGTCGGGCAGACGGGACTTGGCGTGCAGTCAGAGCACCCGCCGCGCGAGTTTGACGACCTGCGCTTCAAGTCATCGCTTTGGATTCGTTTTCTCTGTAACTGCATTGTTATCACTCACAGGCAACTTGAGGATCACGGGATGGTGTCTAGGGCTGCTCCGTTCGTAACACTTTGTCTTCTCTTGTGGATTGCACACTGCCAATTGGGTAGCTAATAATGGTTGTGTTGTTGGATTTGACAATATAGTGTTTTATAAGAGAGCGATCTTGCAGCAATAGCGTACGCTGGACACGCTTTCGACGAGGGAGAGGTGAAGAGTGGGCTACTGCCACGCATGCGCACTCGGCTAAAAGCATTTCCGCACAGTGCGTGCGTCGGAGGAAACTCTTCCAAAAGATAGTGACTGTGCATAGGTTATGGTTGGCTTGATCTGCAGCTCGTAATATTTTGTAGGTAAGTCTGCTAGTAAGCCAATCTACACTTTACAATGGCATGGCCATAGAGTGAAATAAATAGTGTTCTTGGGCTTTAGTAGCTTGGTGTGTGGATAGGAATGGTAGCTATGTACTGAATACCAATGGTTATTTGGGTTCTTTGAACCTTGACCACCCAAGGCTAGACAGGAATGATTAAATGTCTGCTATACATGGTTATCTAGCCATGGCAGCAGTGGACCATGACCATCATTGTGTGCACTGGTTGGCCTCGCTCTCCCAGCTGTGACCGCCTCCCACTGTTTACGTAGCAGTGTGGTTCTGAGGATAGTTTGATACGGCAGCCAGCTATGGTTTAGATCCAGCCTTTGTCAGAGAGATATTGCAGCACCAGCTGCCAGCCTGTGTTCGGTGTCAGGTGGTCTGGTGCCTCCGCAGTTTGGTCCTCAGCTGTGCACACATGGGAATGCGGCTGATCTGGTTCAACTCCAGTGTCCGAGAAGCCTAAATGTACACAGACCAATTGCATTGCACCTCCTAGTCTTGCACAGTAATCAATCATGTGTTCCTATCATGCAGACATTGATACTCCATGTGACACGGCCATTGCGTTTTGTGTGTGATAATGCCGTGTGTAAGAGTCTGATGGCAGGTATTCTGCACATGCATCACGCTACAGTGGAAACTTGGTCAACCTATTATTGTTTATGGGAAGAGAGTTCGTTGTTTGATGTGGTGTACATACGCATTTTCAATGCAGATTTGAGTGAATGTAGTTGAGTTGTGCGACTGCATACTGCTCAGAAGATGCTGTGTTGCACTAACAACCCCTGGCAGTTACTTATGTACATGCAAGAAGGTACATGGCATGGGACTTCGTGTGATCTGGGGTAATACCTCTGGAATAGAGCCGTTTTAATATATTCTACACATAAGAATATTATGTTGTTGCATTCAATCATCCGTTTGACCTGCAGGATGCTCAGAGCCGATGAGTTGCCCCAAAACCTGTGATGGTGCTACTTGCCCTGGACTGGTGGAAGCTGAATGTGTGGTTGATTTTGGTGACTGCAGTGTGACATGGTTATTGGTGATGAAGATGTCACTGACCTATGCCAAGGTCAGTATACAGTGGAGAAAAGTGAAAACAGGGAAACAAGAAGATGCCTAATTGAAGACAGTCATCCATAACTCCATCCTACACCTTTGTTTCTCTTTGGTGTCAAATGAATGCATGAAGTATAATTGGCGACGGAGCGAGCAGTCGTTCTTTCGAGTGGAATTTTTCAGTATATTTATCGTCGTACGTCGTGTAAATGCGCATGCGCAGCTTTGTACGCGCTTCTTTTTATCCGAAACTATCTCCAAATTTTACACATTTTCACACATTGTGCCTCGCGATATGCGCTGATCGATCTAGCCAGCTAGAGAACTCTCCTCCATTCGACGGCATGCGCTGCAACCTTCGGTGACTGACCAAGGTTGTACCTCTTCCCAATCTTGATGGTTCCAAGGTGCAAGTTGCAAATACGCTAGGATTGCTCGTGCGCATACTGCTGCATGCCAGCTGCCTGGTGGACCACGACTGACGAGCTGAAAGCGTAAGGTAAGTACCGTTATGCTCACCTGCTCACTGTTCTGCCAATGTACAATACGCATGTAACGACGACAGGTAGATCTGTCTTGCTTCACGAAAGGAAAGCTGTGCGCTGACAGCACATTATGAAGCCCGAACATCGCGGGCAAATCCCAAGTTGGGTCGCTCCCACTCGCCAACAATGTTCAGCATTTCCACTAGTAGATATCCACACTACAAGTTGATATCTACAACTTGGAGAAAACAGGGATGTAAGGTGGGTTTATAACAGAGCATAAGTATGGCATAATTATAGTTTCTTGCAAGATATTATTATAATATAGAAAGGTCTCCAATAGTGTAGTGTGCAAGCAGTGGTGCACCTTGTTTCTTTCTTTTTTGTTGCGCTTTGAGCCATTCCAATATCCCATTTGGAATGTGTTTTGCACTCGTTATTGCCATATGATATTGTGTGGCATTATGAGTGCATTGGCTCACTCCTTCACCCTAGCAATAATTGTATTTTTCTACAGGATGTGAGGATGGAGAAGTCCGCTTAATAAAAATGATCGGTGTGAACGAAATGCTAGTTGAAATATGCTATAACTCCACCTGGGGATTGGTCTGTGATGACAAGTGGGGAGCAAATAGCAATAATTCCCAAGTTGTCTGTAAGCAACTTTGTTTCAAGAGTGGAGGTGAGTCAGTGTATAATTAGCAACCTTATAGTTACATGTCCTCTTAACCTTCTTAGAGAAAGGTAATATGTGTCCAACTGTGAGCGATGGGATATTCTGGTTGGATGAAGTGAATTGTACGGGAGACGAAGGGCGTTTGGATAACTGTGCACATAGTAACATTGGAGAACATGACTGCACCCTTGCTGAGGCTGTTACAGTTGTCTGTTCAAGTAAGCTTTGGAATACTGAATAAGCAAACTATGGATGAAAATTTTACTCACAGCTGTCACATGGTTGGTTTAAACAACAAGGAAAATTACTAGTGTGTGTATACCTCGTAATTGGGTATTATTCTTCCCCATGTTCATATCACACCTAAAGTGTATGTACCTCTTGGTTTTTCTGCCTTGTTGCGTGCGGTAGCAGAAAACGCGGTAACAGACTGACAGATGGACAAACAGACAGACAGACAGACAGACAGACAGACCATGAGACCAGCTGACCAAGTACTGTAACACTCACTGTACATGTGTGCCGAGGGTAGATAATCTGCATTAAAAGGATGTATATTTCGTTTTGTACCACAGCTTATGTCTGTCTTTGAAGGGACTAAATGTACACAAGATGGAAATTTTACTTGTGAATGCAATAGCAGCTACACTAAAGACGAAACTGGTTGCAAAGGTATCAGGGGTTTAATGATGGATTGTTTAATGATGTTCCTCATTTCAATACACAGATATTGATGAATGTGCCTATGAATATATCCAACTGTATGGAAAATTCCGTGTGTAAAAATACAGAAGGAAGTTTCTACTGCATGTGCAACCCTGGATACTTTTGTGGGGAAGATGGAAATTGTCCAGGTAACAAAGTCTTATGGCCATTCGTTGGTAGCTTGTTTCCTGTGCAGACATTGATGAGTGTGAATGTGGTACGCACGACTGTGATGAAAATGCTGACTGTACTAATATAGAAGGCAGTTACATGTGCACATGCATAAAAGGCTACATCGGCGATGGAAGAAATTGCACTGGTGAGCTTTGTTGTGAATTACTCATGTGCTTTCAAGTGTTGAAAGAACGAAAAATAATAATCCGCAAAATCTTTGCATGCACACTTAAGGTGCATCATAATCATTATAATTATGAGCTGAAGGAACAATTACGTAGGCTCGGTTTGCTATTATTAACCCTCGGCGCGCATGCAGCGAGGGTAACTGTAGTCGTTCTGTCTGTGTGTGTGTGTGTGTGTCAACGCTTATTCTGGCACTACAAGCTACGAGGCGGCCCATTAACGATACCAGCGGCTTCAGTACTACATGAGCCTGAAAACTAAAAGGGCGATTTTCCTGAAACGACTGCGTTCGAGAGATATGCCGTGAAAACAAGCGAAAAAGCCAATATGCATAATCGCGCTGGCTTACCTCGAACTGATCGGCCAACTCCGCGTACCTTGGAGGCACAAGAAGTTACAACAGAGGGCGTGTATCGACTCCCGCATGCAGTATACTAGTGTAGCTAGCCCGTGTAAGACTCTCCGCGAGCTACTTGCGGGAGACCACTGCTAGCCTAGACCCATCCCACCAATTAGTGATACCGCGCATGCATAATGCGCCGAGGGTTTGCACTTTAGTGCTTTTCATTATCTTAGTACACACTCACACATGAAAACGTGTTACTAAATTATTCACATCGAGGTTAAGTGACCGCGGCGCCATTTCCCCGCACAGCCCGTTCACGCAAAAACAAGTGTGTGTAAATTCTAAATCGAAGCAATGCCATAACACAAGGCCCTCGGGCTCTAACACATATCGACTTCAGTGCCTCATTGTCTAACTATTGTGTTATGTAATTTTTGGGCATTTCCTTTATTTTTTGGTGCTTCAGCCATCCCAATTCATTTACATTTCTTAGCTTGTAACGCAAGTACGGGAATTCGTCTTGTTCATGGTAATGAAACGTCTGGCCTGGTTGAAGTACTTCGCAATAATTGTGAATGGAGATCAGTATGTGATGATTTTTGGACCGATCATGATGCAAAAGTAGCCTGTGGACAACTGGGATTCTTGCCTTATGGTATGCATATTATTGCACCTGTATAATATCACTTGCTCTCATTGAAATGTATTTTCCACTGAAATTTGCTTGCTTTGTCAGACAGTATGCGTGTCTGCAAATTGAGCCCATCAAAGGCATTCTTGACAATATTGTATGACGTATGATTGTCGTCCAGCGTGCGCACGAACTTTGTGGCAGCGTGATCTTAACCAGTTTCTGGTTTCGTTTTTTGTAAATAGCGCCAGTCTTAATTATCTTTGAGAGATAGAAAGCTTGTATATTTAGCCGTGTGCAGCAGTCTGGCTGAGTACAAGTAAGCAGTAACCTGTTTTTAAGGAATGGAATGTAAGGAAATGGAATCTTGAGGCTCCTTGGTAGCTGCTTCTCTTATTTTTTGCTCATAGCGCTTGAACGTGTACTGTCTGTAGTAAACGCTGAGCAAAGTCAACATAATGTAAACACGATTCAGGACGTAATTTTCAAGTGATAGGCAGTTGTTGTGTGTGGTGGCAGAAAACGCGGTAACAGACATTTTGACAGAATGACTTTAGTATTACCATCACTGCACATAAGTGTGAGGGTTAAAAGGGAAAGTCAAATGGATATTATTCTTGATTTCTACTTATTCAGCTGCTGGATCATATCGTAGGGGAAGATTCGAAAATGATGAAGAAGTGCAATACTGGCTAGATGATGTACAGTGTACGGGTGATGAGTTGTCGTTGTTTGATTGTCAACATAAAGACACCCATAACTGTGGTAGGAGAGAAAGGGCTGGAGTCCACTGTCTGGGTATGTTGAATAAAGCAGCTGTTTTATTCTCTTGGTGTCCTAATTGCACACTAAACTGAAAATCTTTGGTGTTTCTGCACCAACTCTGCACGTCTAATAACACGTCCGCATCTATAGCTGATGCATGCCAAACAATGAAGGCACAGAGTTTTCACCTCACAGTATCAATGGTGATGGTGATGGTGTGATTTACATGACAATTGTACTTGAAAACCATTACAGATACGGATGATGTTGCAATACGGCTGATTGAAAACATAACTCTTTATTCTGGAATTATTGAACTAAGAATAAGAGATGAATGGAGATCAGTATGTCATGATAAATGGACTGACGAAAATGCTCAAGTGGCATGCAGATCAATGGGACTTCCGTTTACTGGTTAGCTCTGCAATTTTGTCTTGAATTTTTGGAGAGGGAGCGAGTAGCCCAACTTTTAGTAGAGACCGTGTGATTCAGAAGTCAAGTGTAATTAGGTGTACCGTCTCTTTTGCATGCACAAGTGTCTATATCAGTTCGTGCACAAGCATTATATGACCTAGACTTTTAGTATTGAGAGAAGAGTAAGTAAAACTCATGCCAATTGGTCACATGCTTAACAACCTTTTTAACAAGTGATAATTATTACAATCTCTGCACATTATGTTTTGTATTTACATGGCAACTACACGCAATGAGAGAGGGCTACTACATTCAGCCCCAGTGCATTCTAATTTTTTTGCAGGTGCTAAAAAAGAACTCAATGGAATGTTCGAGACAAATGAAGAAGTTAAATACTGGCTGTCTCAGGTGAATTGTCGAGGTGAAGAAGAGTCCTTGCTTGCCTGCCTACATAGTGGAATAGGAACACATAACTGTGGTAAAGACAGGAGAGCTAAAGTTATTTGCAAAGGTAAGGATATTATTATGCAAGTGGAAATTGCCTGTCAGGCACATATTAGGTAAACAATTGCCCATGGCTTCATTTTAAAAAGGTGATTTTCGTATAACTACTGTGTTCAAAAGTTATGGTGTCAAAAGCAAGTGAACAAGCCAATATGCAAATTAGCACAGGATTACCTTGACTGGGTCCGCTTGCAATTTGCATCTTGAAGGCACAAGAAGTCCACAACGAAGGGCATGTATCGACTCCCACATGCTATCTACTACTGTAGCTAGTCCGTGTTGGGCTCTATAGCGGGAGACCATGAGTAAACGCATACTAAAAGCGCAGCCCATCAGTTAGTGCAAGTGCCGAAACAACGACACCAAAATAATGAAAAGCACTAAAGTGCAAACCCTCGGCGAACTGTGCATGCGCGGTACCGCTAATTGATGGGCTGGGCTATTTGTAGTATGCGTTTACTCGTGTCTCCCGCTACTAGTAGCTCGTGGAGAACGGGCTAGCTACAGTAGTAGATAGCATGCGGAAGTCGATATACGCCCTTCGTTGTGACTTCATGTGCTTTCAAGATACACAGATCAAGCGGACCCGGTCGAGGTAGTGCTAATTAGCATATTGGCTTGTTCACTTGCTTTTCACGCCAGAACTTTAGAACGCAGTATTTTTACGAAAATCGCCATTTTTAAAATGAAGCCAGCGTAGCACTGAAACTGTTGGTGTCACTTTTTTTGGCCGGTTTGTTGCATGTGGTGGCAGAAAACGTGGTAACAGACACACACACAGACAGACAGACACACAGACCGACTACTATAACCCTCGAGCGCATGCGCGCCGAGGGTTAATAATCCGTTTGTTGGTATTATGCATTTTTTCCCTGTGCAGACATTGATGAGTGTGAATGTGGTTTGGACGACTGTGATGAAAATGCTAACTGTACTAATACAGAAGGCAGTTACATATGCACATGCAGAGAAGGCTACTGTGGCAATGGAAGAAATTGCACTGGTGAACTTTGTTGTGAATTACTCAAATTCTCATGAGATTATGTGCTTTCAAGTGCCGAAAGAACGACACCAAAATAATAATCCGTTTGTTGGTATTATGCATTTATTCCTGTGCAGACATTGATGAGTGTGAACTTGGTTTGGACGACTGTGATGAAAATGTTAACTGTACTAATACAGAAGGCAGTTACATATGCACATGCAGAGAAGGCTACTGTGGGGATGGAAGAAATTGCACTGGTGAGCTTCTAAGGGCCTTTCACTTAGTGTCTTCACTTGGAACGCCATAACGCAAGGGCCTCGAGCTCTAGCACGTATCGACTTCGCGACCTCAATTTCTAACTACAGTGGGTCCCACTTAATATCATACAGTGTAATAGAATATCCCATTTATAATCATACAAACTTGAAATCCAAAACCATTTCCTATAAATGTGGATAATGTCATATCCCGCCTATTACCATAGAAAAAATAATTGAGCAATTTTGGTTTTTGCCCGCATATTGTCATTATTGCCTAATTAGGCATTCAACCTTGGGCTGGAGTTTCGAAACTGTCCATTCTCCACCTGGCTTCCATTAGCTTATGTAAACAGCTTCATTAGCTTAGCTAAACAAACTGCATTGTGCGCTATCTAGTTCACAATATACATTGCTATACACAGTATACACACCCGAGTATATATAGGTTACACTATGCCCACGAGACGGTTTAGTGGACATTCACTACGAGTGCGCAGCACGAGTAGTGTATGCACTAAACCGTCGAGTGGGTGTAGTGTAACCGGTTTGTACCACAGGAATGCGCACTAAGACAACTTATTAGTATGCATGCCATGGTGTATGGTGTGCTGACTCAGCCATACACCCCACATGTGAGTGTATGGCTGAGTCAGCACACCATGGCATGCAACTGATGAGTTGTCTTCGTGCGCATACACTGCGTGCGGTGCCTTTGATTTATAGGGCTTCTGTGGTACAAACACAGTATACGCACCCGCGTTATATATAGAATATCCCGCATATTGTCATGCACCGCGGGTATGATTAACCGGGACCCACTGTATTGTGTATGTATTTTTTGGCCTTTATTAACCCTCGGAGTGCATGCGCAGCGAGGGTTACAGTACTTGGTTTGTAAGTGTGTCAGTCCGGTTCTCCGGTTACCACGTTTTCTGCCACCACACGCAAGAAATCGGCCAAAGAGCGATAGTAACGGGTTCAGTGCTACGCTGGCTTGATTTTAAAAAAGGTGATTTTCATAAAAAATACTGCATTTGAAAGTTATTGCGTGAAAACCAAGTGAACAAGCCAATTGCTAATTAGCAGAGGCCTACCTCGACTGGGTCCGCTTGCTCTGTGTATCTTGAAGGCGCAAGAAGTCACAACGAAGGGCGTGTATCGACTCCTGCAAGCTATCTACTACTGTAGCTAGCCCGTGTCAGACTCTCTGCGAGCTACGTATTAACGAGACTACGAGTAAACGCTAGCCAAGCCCATGCCCATCAATTAGGGGTACCACGCCTGCGCAGTTCGCCGAGGGTTTGCACTTCAGTGCCTTTGTGCTTGAGCCATCCATTTTCATTTGATATTTTTTACATTTCTTAGTTTCAGACACAAGTATGGGTATTCGTCTTGTTGATGGTAATGAAACGTCTGGCCTGGTTGAGGTACTTCGCAATTGTGAATGGAGATCAGTATGTGATGATTATTGGACCGATCATGATGCAAAGGTAGCCTGTGGACAACTGGGATTCTTGCCTTATGGTATGCTTGGCATGTATATTATTGCACCTGTATAATAATCACTTGAGCTCTCAGATTCAACATGTAATCACTAAGTACGGTAGTACCAGGTCATCCTGCATTATGCCCATACATTTGAGATTTTCATGTTCCACTTTTTCAGTTTCAATCAGGTCCAACATTAGACTGATCCGTATCGTCACAAAGAGCATGTATCCAAGAAATGGCTTAAATCCCATAATCGGTACTTGATTTATTCAAGAAAGTTAGTTTTCAAAATTCTTCTTCTTGTTGTTCAGTTTAAACACAGGGATCTCACAAACCACTTAAGATATAGAGATGAAACTTTGCACAAAGATTGGAATCCATGACAGGTCGTGCAAGAGCATTTTTATTTCTTCATAAACAATTATGTTTACATGTAAACAACAAATAACAACAAAAATAGCCCCAGGCAATACATTATGATAGAGACAAATAAACTGTGCTAAAAGCTAATACCCAGAGTGATAAAACTTTGTACACATATACAACCCATCATTAGTAACAAAATGTAAACATTACAAGTTTATAAACAACAACAAACAGCCTCAGGCAATTAAAACTTGTAAAATGTATTTGTGCTTATAACTTGCTTATAATGGGTCCTATAACAATGAAACTTGGTACACTGATGTACCATGATGAGAGTTCATCGAAACGGAAACTACAAGTTTGTAAACAACAACAAACAGCCTCAGTGTAAAATTTCCTCCACACAAGCCCTATATTGTCGCCACCTTTACTGTTTGTTTAGTGAAGCGCGAGGACAATGGTGAAAGGATTCTGTATGTAGATGGCCAAGAACGCAGCATTGTAAAACTGGTTAGTTTAGCAAATGTAGAAGTCATAGACTTCACACAATGCAGTCACAACTAAAAACCGAGTAGATGGTATTATCTGTCTAATGTGCTTATTCATAGATGTGCATCATACAAGGGAGCACACTCGTACTTCGCGACAATATAGGGCTTGCGTGGAGGAAATTTTACACGAGCAAGCGATGTCAGTTCAAAGTATGTAGTCATCATCCATTGTACTACTGCATCATGTTCACTATATAGGTCATCCCTGTCTTGTCTCCTTACTTTTTATGGCATCCCTATATTCCACACTTCTTTAATTCGGAGAATTTTTTATTTACTTGTACAAATGTATTTTCCACTGAAATTTGCTTGCTTTGTCAGTATGCGTGTCTGCAAATTGAGCCCATCAAAGGCATTCTTGACAATATTGTATGACGTATGATTGTCGTCCAGCGTGCGCACAAACTTTGTGGCAGCGTGATCTTAACCAGTTTCTGCTTTCGTTTTTTTGTGAATAGCGCCAGTCTTAATTATCTTTGAGAGCTAGAAAGCTTGTATATTTAGCCGTGTGTAGCAGTCTGGCTGAGTACAAGTAAGCAGTAAAGGAACAGGAATGTAAGGAAATGGAATCTTGAGACCCCTTGGTAGCTGGCTTCACTTATTTTGCTCGTAGCGCTTGAACCGTCTAATAGAGTCTACTGTCTGTAGTAAACACTGCATGATCAAAGTCAACATAACGTAAACATGATTCAGGACGTAATTTTCAAGTGATAGGCAGTTGTTGTGTGTGGTGGCAGAAAATGCGGTAACAGATATTTTGATGGAATGACTTTAGTATTACCATCACTGCACATAAGTGCGAGGGTTAAAAGGGAAAGTCAAATGGATATTATTCAGGATTTCTATTTTATTCAGCTGCTGGATCATATCGTAGGGGAAAATTTGAAAATGATGAAGAAGTGCAATACTGGCTAGATGATGTACTGTGTACGGGTAACGAGGTGTCGTTGTTTGATTGTCCACATAAAGACACCCATAACTGTGGTTGGAGAGAAAGGGCCGGAGTCCACTGTCTGGGTATGTTGAATAAAGCGGCTGGTTTATTCTCTTGGTGTCCTAATTGCACACTAAACTGAAAATATTTGGTGCTTCTGCACCAACTCTGCTCTTAAACAAGACCGGCGTCTAATAAGATGTCCGCATCTATATGCCAAACAATGAAGGCACAGAGTTTTTGCCTCACAGTATATCAATGGTGATGGTGATTGTGTGATTTACATGACAATTGTACTTGCAAACCAATACAGGTAAGGATGATGTTGAAATAGGGCTGGTTGAAAACACAACTCTTTATTCTGGAATTATTGACTTAAAGATTAGAAATGAATCGAGATCAGTATGTCATGATCAATGGACTGACGAAGATGCTCAAGTGGCATGCAGATCAATGGGACTTCCGTTTACTGGTAAGCTCTGCAATCTTGTCTTGAATATTTGCAAAGGAACGAGTAGCCCAACATTTAGTAGAGACCGTGTGATTCATAAGTCAAGTGTAATTAAGTGTAGGGTCTCCTTTTGCATACACAAGTGCCTGTCAATATGGAGTTCATGCACGAGCATTAATGACCTAGAGTTTTTGTATTGAGAGAGAAGAGTAAACTCATGCCAGTTCGTCACATGCTCAACAACCTTTTTAGCAAGTGATAATTATTTTACCGCGAACACAGCTACAACAAATGCAGACAATCTCTGCACATTTTGTTTTGTATTTACACGGCAACTACACATTTATGGCAATGAGAGAGGGCTACTACATTCTGCCCCATTTGCAGGTGCTGAAAAAGAAATCAATGGAAGGTTTGAGCCAGATGAAGAAGTTACATACTGGCTATCTCAGGTGAGTTGTCGGGGTGACGAAGAGTCCTTGCTTGCCTGCAGGCATAGTGGAGTAGGAAACCATGACTGTGGTAAAGACGAGAGAGCGAAAGTTATTTGCAAAGGTAAGGATATTATTAACCCTCGGCGCGCGTGCGCAGCGATGGTTACTGTACTTGGTCTGTGTGTATGCGTGTCTGTTCACAATTTCTGCCACTAGACGCAACAAGATCGCCAAAACTCTACAGCAACGGGTTCGGCGCTACATTTGCTTCATTTTAAAACTGGTAATTTTCATAAAAACACAGCGTTAAAAAGTTATGGCGTGAAAAGCAAGTGAACAAGCCAATATGCAAATTAGCACAGGCTTACCTCGACAAGAAGTGCTTGATCTGCGTACCTTGGAAGTCACAGCCCAACTTGCAACAAATCTCACTGGTGGAACACTGTCAATGAAAAGTCCCAGGCCTGCAAGTCGCGCAGCCATTACATGCCTGCTGAGCTTGCAGTAAAATGACAGTGTCCACCATAGACAATCTGAATACTTTATGACCATGCACACCTCTGTTGACTTTAAAATACAGCGTTCACATTGTTCCGAGTTAACTGAAGAATGTAATATATATGAGCAGAGAACACGTGGACCTTTAGACATTTTTGGACCTACAGGTCTTCGCCAGTGTTAGAGACTCTTTGTATGCAGATCATGTGAGATTTGATCCGTGGCATCCCTATACTGTCACTCTAATAAGATATCTGCACATGCTTTTTTTTGTATAAACACACCTTCCGCTTTCTCTGTTCTCCTCAGATATTGAAGATCGCAAACGCAG
>CASHTH010001817.1:0-23035 GCA_030341885.1 Geodia barretti
AGAATTTGGAGCGTGTTTCTCCGAGACCTGGTAACAGACAAGTACAGGGAGCTAGCTGAAACACTTCAGCAATTGCGAGAGAAGGTGGGAGTATTATACGCAGAAACAACGTGGAGTTACAGTATCCTACGTTTCTAGGAAAGGGAGAAGCAGTCTGTCGAGGCTGACCTAAATGAGGTTCAGCGGCATTTGAGACAGAAGGTTGGTATGGAGTTTTTCTTGATGTGGAGGGATGTCATGGTCTGTCATTTTGACCAGGAAGATCAGCTACAAACAAGTGAAAGGGAGAAACAGAGAGTCCAACAGCTGTTGACAAGAAAGGTTTCAGCTATTGTTCAACTGCAGCTACCATGACTCCATTGTTACATGACTTTAGGAAGCAGAGCTGACGAGAAATAAAGCAGAGCTAACAGGAAAGGAAGCAGAGCTGGCGAGAAAGGATGCAGAGGTGACGAGGGCAGAGGAGACTATCAGGAGAGAGCAGCAGCAGATTCAGGAGATGAGACAGAGAGTTAGTCTAGTGTGTAGAGTGTGTGTTGTGACTAGAGGTCCTCCTGACTGCAGCAGACTGAGTTCGTGCAGGCCAAGGACAGGGAGATAGCTCTGCTTCAGCGGAAACTGGGGGAAAAGGTCAGTCATGAATGGTATACCCTCGATTCTCTGACTATATATATCAGTATAGCTCTAATTTCACGCACCTGAATGTTTAAGCGTATGTATAGGAATGTGAGTGAAAAATTGTTGCAAATTACCCTCCTTTGTCAACAGTCTCTCTGGACTCAAAAGTAACCAAAATAGCATACATTTGTGGCAGCAACACTACTGTATTTCTTACTTAGCGAGCTTGGTATAATGATGTAAATTTTGTTGATGCGTGGACCTCTAAATCTTTTGAAGTTTCTGGTCTCTAAATTGCACGCAATGGCATACGTTTATTTGTTTGTCCCTTTACCACTGTCCCTGTCAACGTCTTCCCTGGGACTCTCACTTGGCCTACCAGCTAGAAAGTAACACTCGTTTGCTACTAAAGCTGCACCGAATTTGAACTGTGTATGCCGTGTACATGTAGTGTTTGAACACAAGGATTACCCCCAAGGCTCTTCCATGGACGAGGCCAACCAGGCTCTGCACCTGGAATGCCCCTTCCTGTAGGACCAGGCTTTGAGAACATTCCGTTATAACTACAGTCACACACCTCTTCATCACACGAGCCCGCCTTTAGGCACCCGGGATCATGGTGGTATGCCAGGCCGGTGGCTGCCCCCTACTAGTCGACTCCATCTCCTCCATCAAATAGGAAAGAGGTTCAGGCTCAAACGTGGCAGTTAAACATGCTAATGCATGTTAAACTCTCATTTGGTATGAATCGGCCTACCGGGGTAATATAATCACCAAGACTCAGTACCGAAAACCAAGTTATTATATGAAAACTAAACAGCTCACGCTTTTACATGAAGAAAGAAACGAGACAGAGAGAGAGGGGGGGGACTCCTAAAGGCCTTCATACCTACATTAAAAACAGCACATTAACAGAGATATGGGTATTGGACAGGAAGTCCTTATCACAACATATGGCGCTATATAGGCCTAATGCAAATTGTCTGGCTTCCAAAGTTTACACAACAATCAATTAGTACATTAGTAAGATGATGCAGCAGAAATTAAGCGTTGTGATTTGCTAGTTGGACTACAAATCAGGTAGCTAACATGCTGTTGACTAATACATAGTTTGCCAAACACAAGGTTTCACTTGTTATTCGCTCTTCACTCTCTCTGTCTGTCCCAGCACTCTTACACATGTCAGGTCAGTGGACCTGGTCTAACATCAGCCACAGTCAACCAACCAACACACGTCCTAGTCAAACTAACTGACTCTAGTGGTAGACCATACTCACTTCCACTGAATGTCACCGCACAACTTGAGCTCGTTTCAGAAAGCCACACCCACAAATGCACCTGATGCCACACCCCCAGCTGTAGTAATTGTCACCGAAGAAACGATGCCCACTAGTAGATGGCCGTGGTCTAGAAAACCTCCCTCGCAATACGAGGTGTCGTACACACCAGTCAGTCGAGGCCAACACAAACTCCATGTTCAAGTCAATGACAGAGAAATCAATGGCAGCCCCTTCACTGTGACCGTGTACCCTGACCCCAGTCAACTAGGCCGCCCAGTGAGGACTCTGACTGGATTGAACAAACCATATGGCATTGCCTTCAACAGTCACCAGGAGATGATTGTCAGTGAATGTGGAGGTCATAGAGTGTCTATCTTTGACATCAGAGGGCAGAAAATCCGAACATTTGGATCACATGATGACAGTCCAGATCAGATGATACAACCTGCAGGCATAGCAACTGATGATATTGACAATATTTATGTGAGCAGTTGTCACAAGCTGCAGAAGTTCACTAGCCGTGGTCAACTGATCAAATGTATTGGTCAGAGGGGCAGTAAGGAGGGGGAGTTTGATGATCCACGTGGAGTAACAGTGTATGACAAATCAAGTGTATGTGTGTGATCATGATAACCATCGCATTCAGGTGTTTGACCCCGACTTGAACTTTGTCCGATCAATTGGCTCATGTGGCAAAGGAAGAGGTGAATTCAATGCACCACTTGATGTCAAATTTGACACTGCCGGGAACATGTATGTAGCTGAGTATTTTAATGGAAGAATGCAAGTAATGGACACCAGTGGCCAATTCATACGAGTATTTGGTCAGGAAGGAGAGAGAAAACAGCGTGAGCCATCAGGTCTTCATATTACTGACAAGTATGTGTATGTGTGTGATCACAGTGGTCATTGTATTGTAGTGTATGAGACCTCAGGTCAGTTTTTCACCTCATTTGGAAGGTATGGTCAGAAAGAAGGAGAGTTCCGTGGTCCATTCTGTATCACCTCTCCTGCTGATGTTTATATACATGTGTGTGACTATGGTAACAACAGAGTTCAGATATTCTAGAACACCAATACTACTGCATCCATACATTTATCATAACAGTCGATATCTAGACCCCACCCCTTATCCTACCACTTGTTGTTCTCCTTAACACGCCTTCAGACACATTATAAAACAATAATACCTTATTATCTCATATTTCATGTAATTGTATGCACTATCGTAGCTCCAGCCTTAACCTCCACCTATGAGACAGGGTTCAGAGGTGAAGTCACAGAGAGCGGATGGGACCACTCAACTGTGATTGTTTATTGAATAGTATACCTCACACAAAACTGAGTGCCTACACGTCTTCGCACAGAGCTGAAGAAAGAAAGATGTAGGGATGGATTGTATGATTTTTGTTTTCAGCCGAAGCATTCTTTCTGTTGGTATCCTTTTTCATACGTTTTTACACACCATCCCTACATCGTCATTGTGTAGAAGAATGGTTTTTCCACTTGTGTAACTACAAACTGAGCCGTCCAATTTCTTCTGTACCCACTATTGCGTCCTTATGTACACCACAGTTGAGTCCCAACGTTCTTCTTCTGTACCACTGTTGAGTCAAGTTCTCTTCTGTACCCACTGCTGGGTCCAAGTTCTCTTTCCGACACTGGTGATTCCTTATGGTACACACTGTTGTACGCTCACTGTTACTCTCCGCCTGCGTAGTACCCGCACTGTTCTTGTACGCTCCAGTTCTCTTACCACTCGTCTATAGCGTCGCCAGAAGTTCTGCGCTTACTAGACTTCTTCGTACACGTTTGGATCCTCGCTACTTGAGTGCTACAAGTGCTCTTCCGACCGTTCACATGTCTATATTCGCCTTACTTCTTCTCTTCCGTCCCACTCTTCACGTCCTTACACCACGTTGGTCCACGTTCTCTCACGTACCGCATTCTTCTGTTGAGTCCAGCTGTATTTGGTGTCTCTAGCCTCCGTTACGCTGTTGGTATGTGCCCAACTTTTTGGTTGCTCTCGTCTTCAGCTTACACCACGTAGTGAGTGTGCGTCGCTCTTATGTAGCTCAGCACGTTGCGTGGCTGAGTCCCAACGACGCAAGTTCTAGCTGGTGCATTACGTATCCACTCGTATTTTCTCTATCACACCTGTTCGCTCCTCACCCGATTTGCTCTTGCATTCACTCGTCCGTCGAGGGTCTCTCCTATCAGTGTCTCTCGTCCCATCTTTGCACTGTTGTACCCACTTTCATTTGTGTCTCTCCTTCTGTGCCTCAGTTTTCTCTTCCCATCTCGTTTCTACTCATCCTCTTCCGCAGTGCCAGTCGCTCTTGAGTCCACACGTCAGCTACCCATTGTATGCATCTAGGTTTGTCTTTGCACTCACTACACAGCTCAGTAGCTCACATGCTTTCCGCCGTTGCACCGTCTTATTGACAAACTTAGTCTTTTGCAACCCCTATGATTGTGCATATCATTCCTCCCAGGATCTGTGCTCTCTATTATACACTGCTCTGAGTGCACGTTTTCCACTACGCTGAGACGCAAATTCTTCTTGTATACTCATGCCTT
The DNA here is from genome assembly GCA_030341885.1 of Geodia barretti. Classification (NCBI taxonomy): domain Eukaryota; kingdom Metazoa; phylum Porifera; class Demospongiae; order Tetractinellida; family Geodiidae; genus Geodia; species Geodia barretti. The sequence goes on from CASHTH010001817.1 coordinate 4,479, forward strand.
TTAGCCCGCAGGTATAGCACAAATTTATTTATATCTGTACAATACCCAAGGTTATGAGTATGTTCCTGTCATCCATTCAATCACTACACTCTCCGTCTCTTTCTCTAAGGCTACTACCTTCCCGATCTGGGGTTCTTCATCTCCATAGCATTGCACAAAGCATGTTACAACCATACTGACTTGAAATTGTGTCGCAATTAACAACATATTCTCCCTCCTCCTCCCTCAGGTTCTCTTCAGGAGCAGGAGAGAAAACAGAAGTTGAGGCTGGAGCTTCCTCCGCTACAGCAACGGGAACCGTATCTCTAGTAGAATAAGCATGCACTGATCTCATACACACACGTAGAAGAAAAACACCTCAGAAGTAGTAGCAGCAGAAATTGATTGTGTAATCTGTAAAAAAAAAAGAAGTCAGTCTAATTTCCAACACGTGGCTTATCTGCAACCTTGGTCTCAAATGTGAGGCATACACGTGGCTTACCTGGAACCTCGGTCTCAAATGTGAGTCATACACATGGCTTACCTGGAACGCGGGGCTCAACTCTGAGTTCAATGTATAGCTGTAGTAGAACATGTTCATTGGTGTTCTCAAATATTGTTGACTTGAGTTTCCATTAACATACCTTGACTAAATATTTTTCTACTTGAAAAGGTAAATAAATGAACACTAAGCACTCACGACTGTTATAGACTAAGGGCAAATTCTTGAGTGCATGTGTCTTATTTCTTTAATTGAGTAGACCCCAACAATTCCCCTTGCAACAGAATGCTAGTTAGCGTTTGTTTTCTTGGGACGTTTCCCCACAAAATATATCATTGTTTTTAAAAATACATTATAAAAGGACAAAGTCTTTTCCACTGTGTTTCTAGCTGTCACGGATTATCTAAAGACAATCAGGGAGAGACACCAAATAAATGTTAGCTGGATACATGACACAATAGTGTTGGAAAGGAACATGACTAGCTACAGACAATATACAGTAACAAAAAATGTAGTAAAGTTATTAGGGGCTCAGGTTGTAAAAACCACACTCAATTTAGAGTAACCTCAAAACTTTGATAAGGTTGTCCACCCACACTTCCGGCAGTGTATAGTGAGTGCTCTTGAGCCTTAGTTGTGTGTGTGGAAAATGGAAACAGTCCTCTACTTGTTTCTGTTCCTTCTACAGACAGGACAAGGCTTTTCTCAGTGTTTCACTAACACAAACTGTACTGGAGGAGTGGTAGTGGCAGCAGATCAACGAGCCTGTTGTGTGGGAACAGATGATGGGCTTTCTTTCAATGATGGCACCACCTGCATTCTCTGTGTAGGTATGTCAGTCGTAGCTCTAGATTAAGTCCTGGCCATGGCATCACGAGGGCTTGGCAACATACAGTACATGGGTTCCACCAGAGTAAGTACGATGTGGAAGAGGGCAGGAGACTGGACACAATGTTTCAACTCAATGTGAAGGCAACAACACAGTTTGGTGGTGCTCTTGTTGTCACTGGTCTCATTACAGCTACTCCAGATGGCACTGCAAGTAAGCTTCATGAGTAGCAGTTAGCTTTACCTGCACATGTTTAATATCTGCAGGCACTGCAGACTTTGAAAGGCTGGAACCAATCAGAGTAACAAACAGTGCAGAGATTCGTCTGTTCACTGCCAATGATGATATCACTCTGGAGTATGATGACAGAGTGCTACTGAGGTTCACTCCTGATAATCCTGCTCTTATTCTTGGTTTAGAGGCTAATGGAGAGTATATGAGAGACACTGCAACAGTCAATATCGTTGATAATGATTGTAAGTGATCCTCCCATGGTTGGGTGCTGTTTTACCTGGCACATTGTCTGTTTGTAGTGTTGGAGATTAATTTCTTAGAATCTGACTATTCTATTGTTGAGGGTTCGACAATGCTGAGTACACCAATTGCACTTCAGTTCAGGACAAATCAAAACCCATTTAATATAACTCTTAGTCCTGTCACTGTGGACACAGCTGAGTCTATGGGTTTGGGATTTTTCATTAATTCTGCAACCATTGCGCAGGGATCTAGAGCTACAGCAGGTACTTTACCACAAATATCACATAATAATTATTATATCCCAAATCAACCTGAATAACACGCCGATTGCACGTGTCTACACAAGCTATAATAGCTTACCAAAACTATTGCCTCTCTGTAAACTTAGGCATGCCTGTTGCTTAGCCTCGAGGTCATTCCCATATTGTTCGTGCATGCACCAAATATTCCTATTAAGGACCTAAGCTTGACTCTTAAGATTGTAGAAACTATCATCCTTGTTCTCTCTCTTTCCTCGCCCAATATATTACTATTATATTGCATGGTGGCAGAAAACGTGGTAACAGGCAAACACAGACAGACAGACAGACAGACAGACACACTTGACGAACCAAGTACTGTAACCCTCGCAGCGCATGCACGCCAAGGGTTAACAAGAGGTCATTACACAGTTAAGACACACATAGCTACATGACACCTTGTCTATAATAGTTGTTCATAGGCAAATATGATTAGACAAAGATAGAGGGATGGTGTTGTGTAGCATTGTGTGCCTTAGCTGTATAATGACCCCCTGTTCCTTCAACTATATGGACCATGGTTTATGCGAGCACGCTGACGCTCCCAAAGTCAACCAGACAATGCAATATTGATGTTATAAAGCTTTTCAGTCAGATTTTAGCTGTCAGTTGAGTATAAGATATTTGACTCAATTTTCGACAATACTGTTTCTTTTCCCTTTTCTTCTTTCTGAAGACGATTTCAGTGCTCATTTAATCGTAATTGAAGTTCCAGCGAGCAGTCAATCAATAGAGATACCTATGTTCTCCGTGATTGAAGATGACAATTTTGATGAATATGAAGAGAGTTTTGCAGTAGTTGCTGAGATAGATGTACCTGAGCATATCGGCTGTTTCCAGATTCCAGTTGGATCAACTGGATGTTTGGGACGACGAGGAGCTACTGAGATTAGAGTGTCTGACAATGATCGTATGTTAAACTTTAAAAGGGTGTGTGGCAGGATATAAGTTACTACTGCAGTTGATTCTTTCAACCTATTTCACTGACACACAATGAAGTTGCTATAGATTTGGGCACAATTTCTTTTCCATTTCTTGAGGCTACCTGCTTTTGGGGCAAAAAATATCCCATGGGTCACTCAAAAGAAACAAGGATGTAAGGTATAATTAACCCTCGGCGTGCATGCGCAGCGACGGTTACAGTAGTTGGTTTATCTGTGTGTCTGTGTGTGTCGACGCTTATTGTGGCACTACAGGCTACGAGGCGGCCTATTAGCGATACCAGCGGCTTCAGAACTACGCGAGCCTGAAAAACAAAAGGGCGCTTTTCCTGAAACGACTACGTTCGAGAGATATGCCGTGAAAACAAGCGAAAAAGTCAATGTGCGTAATCGCACTGGGCTTGATCCGCTCGCTCTGTGTACCTTGGGGGCTCAGGAAGTCACAACGAATGGTACATGTATCGATTCCCACATGCTATCTACTACTGTAGCTAGCCCGTGTCAGACTCTCCGCCGAGCTACTAGTGGGAGACCACGAGTACAAATAGCCCAGCCCATCAATTAGCAGTATCGTGCATGCGCAGTTTGCTGAGGGTACGTTTCCAAATTACTTAGTGACTCCAACAATACATAAGCTCACTCACACTTGTATATAGGAGTCATTTGCCACACGAGGTTCTGCGTTGTGTTAGAGCTTTTAATAGCCTAAACCTGGGTGGCCTGCTCATCCCCACGAAAATGAGTGATCACAATTGTTGAGGACAGAGTCAGCCACAGATCATTAATGTTAACTTCTTTCTTTCATAGCAATGATCATTGGATTTACCGAGAGAGCTCAAAATGTTTCAGAAACTTATGCCCAAGGTGTTGACCTGCTTCAGCTTCCTATTCATGTAGCCACTGTGAGAACCGCTCAAAGAGAACATCCAATGGTGTTCCGTGTGCAAGATTTCATGTGTACTGCCATAGTGGAGCCACTGACATCACAGGAGAATCCAGACTTTGATGCAACATTTGGCAGCAGAGATCCCACTGATGGTATCATTCGTAGCATATATATCTTGCAATATAGGGTGTCTACTATACCACCACTGGTAGCATTCATTAGAGACGATTTTAATACTGAGCAGGAAGAATGTTTCACTCTACGTATATTCCCTGTTGATGTTCGTGATCGTCGTGAGCTGTTTACATGCAATGAAGATAATTCAGGCGCAGAAAGTTATTTCTGTGAACACACTGTATGTATAGAAGATGATGATGGTGAGTGATTACACTTTATACATAGCTACTTGAATATAACGGTTTGATACAGAGCCATTTATAGTGGCATTAGTGGAGACAACATACACAGTTGATGAGAGTGTGGGTACAGTGAGTGTTTGTGTCAATCTCTCTCGACCTCAAATTGACATTCTTGATGAGACTGTTCAAGTGTTTGTCATTGATAACTCCAGCTCAGTCTACATCCCAACTGGTGCTCCGCTAGCCAGTAAGTCAGGAATACTACAATGACCTTTTGTAAACAACTGGTTATGTTTCCCAGTCCCTGATCCTCCTGACTTTCTCAGTCAGTATGGCACGATCGAAGGTTCTGACTATGCCCAGCGAACTGTCTTGGTCAAATACATTCTGATTAGTCAATTAACAAGGATCATCTGTTTCAATCAGACAATTTATGACGACCTTAGGTTAGAGTGGGATGAATATGTTGGACTTACACTGGAAGTTGGGGATGGTGCACTCACCACAGTGAAAACACTAGTGGAGCCAATGAGGGGTGATGCCGCAATCCAAATTCTGGATAATGACAGTATGTCATTCACTGAAAATCCTCATTCCTAACTAATTAACCCCTGTATACTTTATTCAGGAGCAGTAGTTGCCCTAGAAGCTACATTTATCAGAATATCAGAAGATGGTGGTGCAGTTGAAATATGTGCTGTTATTTTCTTCCCTGAAATAACATGTCCTGTTGGGTACAATTTTGAAGTTATGTTTGGGACTACATCTGGGAGTGCAGGTAGGCAGTTGCCATTATATATATTTTAGTGGTGGTTGTCTCCTTCTGACGCTTCTATTTTTCTCCCCAGTTGACACCATTGATTTTGTGGCAGTTAATGCATTGCTGTCATTTGATGTCTGTGACACTAGAAGCTGTGTCAATATCACCATAACAAATGACAATGTCAGCGAGGTGGAGGAGTTTTTCAGCTATTCCCTGACAAGAACTGTCAATTTGAATGCCAGAATTGAATTGAACCCAGCAAATGGAAAGATATCTATAGTTGATAATGATGGTAATAATGTTGCAGTATAATTGCATTCCATGTTTTGGCAAGCAGGTGGCTATCTGATAAAAATGTGTCTTTTCCCCATACAGAAGCCAGGGTGGGTCTGGAGCAAACATTTTTCAATGTAATAGAGAGTGTGGGTGTGGTTGAAGTATGTGCAATAATCACATTCCCATCCATTAATTGCCCAGTGGAATTTCCGTTTGATGTTGGACTGTCAACTGAAGATGGAACTGCAGGTAAAACTCTCAGTACAGTCAAGCATATCAGACTGCAGGTGGCACCCAATAGTTACTCAGTGCTTACACAGTTTTAATTGAAAAATACTCATTGTTTCACAGTACAAACTACGGACTATGGAGCACTTGATGTGTTACTCAGTTTTAATTCCTGTGAAACTAGAAAGTGTGTGAATGTTAGCATAGCAGATGATGGTTTGGATGAAACCGATGAGTTCTTCACCTTTAACCTGACAAGGACTTCGAATGTTCACTCTGGAATCGAAATAGGTCCAGTGCACGGACAGGTACATATTCATGGTGGGGATGGTGAGTTTATCATTTACAGTTGTTTAGATATCGTTCAAAGACAGTGGTAAACTGCAGTGAACATCACACTTGGCTACAACTCCACTCTTTACACAACGAGTGAAAGTCGTGGAATTGTTGAGCTAAAGATTCATTTTCTCCACCCACCAGGAGGAGCTCCACAACCTTTAACAATCACAGTCAACACTCATAATGGCACTGCAAGTTCGTTACTACTTTGTATACATTCATGTATGAATGCACGTTCAGGTTCTTCTGAAGGAGACTATGGTGCTCTGAGCGATGAAATCTTACAATTCAATGTGGGAGAAATGTTTCAGACCCACACAATCATTATTAATGATGACACACTCTGTGAGAACTCGACTGAAACATTCTTCTCCAGTATTTCACTTGGTGAAGGCATGGGACATTTCATACATTTCACTCAGCCTCAAGCGATGATCATAATTGATGACTCAGAAGAAGCAGAATGTAGTAAGTTTTTTTTGCATTTGCACACTCGTGCTGTCCGTAGTTTCATGTCAGTTCATGTTGGTTAGGACTCAAAGGGAATTTGGCAGTAATATAAGGGCTAAATTTAGAAATATTTCTAAGGATGGAACAAAAAATACTAAATTTAGCCCTTAAACTGCCACATTCCCTTTAAAATGAAAAGCACTAAAGTGCAAACCTTCGGCAAACTGCGTATGCGTGGTACCGCTAATTGATGGGGTGGGCTAGCTATTACTGTGGGATTACGATGCGATTGGTAAGCTTACACCCTTACATAGGACTGTTAACTCACCTCCTGTTGAGTATGCAACCCAGTCCCACCCTACCGATCCACCTTCCTCCATCCCTTGGCATGGGTGGATGTAACCCATTGGGGATGTTGGCCAAAGGACTGGGTTTCCGTTTGGCAGTGGGCGTGGTTGGGAACTTCCCCTTAGGAGGTGGAGCGACCACTTAATTAGACTCCACCCCTGTCCAACCCCAGTCCTGATCACACCCCATAATGGGATGGAGAGGTCAGAAATAACAAAAGAAAGAAAAATCGCGAACGAGCCAGAGCAATACAGCTGGCGACTGTCTGGCAGCAGCAATAGCAGCAACTGCCAACCACGTGGACCCAGTCGCTACAGCGCATGCTCCCAGATCCCACGACCGCGCATGCCCGTGCGTTCCGAGCCGGTGCGTCCTCGGTTAACCTTCAGTTAACCACCATGAAGTCTACAACAGATAGGTCTCCGGCAGTAACAACTTACTGCCCATTGGCTACATCGGACGTCGCGCGTAGCGCGGAGAGCGGAGATATTGTTGGCTTGTCCTTTGACCTCCTCCATGTGGTCTATGTATGTGTTACTGTATCCTATCGTCCTTGTGCTGCTTGGTTCGTGGCTTACTGAAACTGTATAGCTACTTTGTTTGAGCATGTTTTGCTTATAGTTTGTGGATTAGAAATGCAGCAATGCCTCATATTTAGCAATATTAGTGAGAAGAGGACAACCTCCCTAGAGGGACAAAAGGGCCGTTCCCATACTGTCCCTTCTGCGGAGGTTTCACTGTAAATAGACGCCCTAACCAGTACCATTTACTGAAACATTTTAGTACCAATTGAAGTTGGCTATGAACTGTCAGCCTACAATACATCTGAGAAACATGAAGAAGTGACAATCTGCGTTGTTGTTATAAACCATGAGAGTGGCTCTCCAAGACCATTTACTGTCAATGTTACTACTTTGGATGGAGTAGCAAGTAAGTTACACTGCAATAGTAAAGAAGAAGCCTTATTACATTTTGTTCTCTTCAGACTCAGGCTATGACTATAGAGGAGTAGTGAATGCTCCACTAATATTCACAGTAGGAAAGAGTCGTGCCTGTCATACTGTTAGAATACTCCCAGATGATGAGTGTGAGGCTGATCATATTGAGGACTTTTTCTTTTCTGTGGAATACAATAGTGGAGAAATGCCCATCGTCATAACACGGAACAGGACAAGCATAGTAATTAGCGACACTGCTGAACCTGAGTGCAGTAAGTACAAGTTTTATGGCAGTGCCATGTCTACTATATAACTAATACAGGACCAATTGAAGTGGGTTATAATACTGACACAAACTTTGTAACAGAGAAAAGTGGAAGTGTAACTTTCACAATTAGAGTCTCTAGTCATCCGTTCACTGGAGCACCACGGCCTTTTAGTCTTGCTGTCAGAACTATGGATGGCACTGCAAGTATGCTTTATTCACCCTACAACTTCAATCTTTTCACATTGCACTTTGTTTTCAGTCGGCTGTTGTGACTACGTAAATGTAAGTGGTCAGATCGTGCAGTTCATGAGGGGAGACGTTATTCATACTCACACTATCACCATCAATGACGATGATGCCTGTGAAGTTGGTCTAAATGAATACTTTTACTCACATATTGACCTGGACAGTGGGATTCCACCTATAAATGTGACTGTACAACAAATAAGAGTCAACATTGATGATAATGATGAGCCTGAGTGTGGTAAGCTGTGTCCTTTTTGTAATGGAAGTTTTTGTAGAAACCGTGTGCGAATAATAATATGTCCCCAGAGTCAATAGTTGTTGGCTATGACCGACCTGTGTACACAGTGAGGGAGGGTGATAGAACACTGAATCTCACCATTAAAGTCTTCAGCCACCCAATCAGTGGAGCTCCACGATCTTTCACTCTCTCTTTTGATCTTGAAGATAGCACTGCAAGTATGTTTCCTGCTACTTCACAACAAATAACGCACACTTTATAACTGTGCAGGCAGTGGTGCTGACTATGTTAATATGACTGAACATATCGTTTTTATGAGAGGAGAGGTTATTCAGACTCACACTATCCTCATTGAAGATGATGATGAATGTGAAATCGATCCAAATGAACAGTTTTTGTCAGTTATGGCTTTAATTAGTGGAATCCCTGGTATCAATGTGACTGTGCCTCGAGCCCTTATTACTATCGATGATAGGGATGAGTTCGAGTGTGGTAAGGAGTTTTTTTGTATACTTTATTGGTAAGAGATTGTACAAGCATCTTCGTTTAGGTTTAATTACTGTTGGCTATGATACGGACATGTACACCAGTAGAGAGGGTGATGGAAGTGTAACCCTCACAATTAGGCTGTTCAGTCATCCAAGCAATGGAGCTCCACGACCTTTTAATGTGACCGTCAGCACTAAAGATGGCAATGCATGTATGTAGTCCAATGTTGACATGTATAATTAGCTATATCTGCCATATACACAGCAATTGCTGGTGGCGACTATGTTCCAGTCATGGATCAAATCATACAATTCAGTAGAGAGGGAAACAATAGTGACCTATAATATTACAACCAACAACAATAAAACCTGTGAACCCAACCCAGACAAATATTTTATCTCTGTTATTTCCACGAGAGACACTTCAGGTATCAACATCCTTGTGCCTCAATCTACTGTCACCATCACTGATGACTCTAGGGGAGAGGAGTGTGGTAAGTGGAAGCATAAATTAAAACCTGTAAATCGTTGTGATTCTGTGTATTAGGAGTAATTAGTGTTGGCTATGACCAAGTAACATACCACACAAGCAGAAATGAAAGATTAGTTGAACTTGTAATCAAGGTTTTCAGTCATCCATCCACTGGAGCACCACGACCTTTCACTCTTGCCGTCAGTACTGTTGATGGAACTGCAAGTATGTTTCTATGGTCAATTGCAATTCCTGTAAGAGAGTTCTATATATTTATGCACAGCTGCCAGTGACGGTGACTATACAGCAGTGAGCGGTGCCATTGTACAATTCAATGAGGGAGATGTCACCCAAACCCATATATATACCATTGCCATCAGCAATGATATTGTGTGTGAGAACAATACCGAAAAGACTTTCCTGTCTAGCATAGCCCTCGAGAGTGGTATTCCTGTCATCAATGTGACTACATCTCAAGCTACAGTCTTCATAGAATGTGGTAGGCATATTACATAGAGCTCAGAATTATAGTTTGAAATTTACCATCTCTAATTCTTTACCACAGAGATTTTTGAGTTTGTAAAATCATCAGAAAAAATGTATAAATGTGTATATACTTAAATTTTGTCCTGTAGATATGTTACCCGTTCTTATTGATACAGGTCTGGACTGTGGTAATCCTCCTGAACTAGAGAATGGAAGAATATCAAACCTGTCCATCACAACAATGTACAATTCTACTGTTTCGTACGAGTGTAAAGACGGTTATTACTTTCACAACAATGACACATCACGAACTTGTCTTTCCAGTGGAAACTGGTCGGACGAAAACATTTTATGTAGTGAGTGTCACTCATTTTTTACTGTTTAGCATTGTAGATTGGGCCTACTGGTGTCTTGTTTAAGCAAGTTACATACTTTATATGTCAGAGTCTACAACATATAGATGAAGTGTTGTTTGCTGATTCTCTACTTGTATTTCAATCTCCACAGAAGAAGACAGTATCTGTGAAGGGATTTTCTGTCGGTTTGATGCTGGTGTTCTGACTGCCATATTCATCAGTGCTGCAGTTATTCTGCTACTGTTGTGTTTAGCAGGCGGCTGTGTGGTGAGACAGAAGCTAAGGAAATCAAAACGCTCTAGTAATATTTCGTGAGTGAAATAAATACAAATCCCAATAACACATTGATAGATACCAGTAAGCAGTGAGAAAAGAAAGGAGATCACCTGTGAATTTCGTGGCTTATGAGCAAGGAAATTGTGCATAGAAGTAGCGTGTCTCGCAAAATCTCTTTTGGCTACTGATCCGTGAAAATTTTCTCCCTATAATATATCCTGCTGCACAGTGTATACCAGTAGTTGCCAAAACGAGGGAGAATTAGCAAATTATGGCTTCGGAAAAACCCCCTATTTTAGCAGGGCTGCAACAATCAAAATATTTTCTACTGAGAGATATTAAAGCTCTTGAGAATGTCCAAAGACGAGCCACTAAATTTATTCTCAACAACTATGTTTCTAACTATCGTCTCCGTTTGCTCGACCTTCATCTCCTGCCACTAATGATGGTCCTTGAAATTGGTGATATTCTGTTCTTCGTAAAGGGCTTCAAAGAGCCATCAGCCCATTTTAACATTCTTAGTTTCGTCACATTCTGCTCTGGCCAAACTCGATCTGCCTTGCACTTCAAGTTCAGACAATCTATTCCTATTTCTAATAACTCCATTCGTCACTTTTACTTTAACCGTCTTCCCCGCCTCTGGAACTCACTCCCCCTTCTTAATTTAGATCACTCCGTATCCACTATCAGGTCTAAACTCTACGAACTTTTTTGGAATCGTTTCATTACAAACTTCAATCCAGATAATCCATGCTCGTTCCACTACCTGTGTCCATGTGCTAAGTGTAGCTCTATCCCGATCTCCCCCAACTTTGACACCTCTCTCCTATGAACTAATCTCTAAGTATGTATGTTTTTGTTCTGTTAGGCTGCTGGTGTATACCTCCAGCAGACCCTCAGCACTACCATCCTATTGCTATCATCTTACCTCTCGCATCTCGTCTCTTTGTGTGCTGTAAAGTCACAATAATAATAATCATAATTTTGAACATTTGAATATCAATTACCTCTTGCAGTTTGTTTTCAAAGCACAATTAACATAAAATGTAACAGAGTCCTGGGTTGTGAATAAAAAATTTTGTTCGTAGCTACATGCATCACTTTTCTTTGGATTTGGCAAACACTTGTTTTAATATAGTCAACTTTTATTACTGTAGGTCATTTGATTACAGTCACAGAAAGGCAAACACATTGGAGTTACGTGCTCTTCCAGGTTAGTGTGCTGTCACACTGAAGCAGCTGGTCATAATTAATGCTATGATTATTGTAAGAAGTACCAGGGTCATCCCGATCATCGGTCCAGACACTAAAGGAAGAGCTCAGCACAAAGGGAATGCTTTTCCAAAAGAGTCAACTACAACTAAGCAAAGTTGTCGGTCAAGGTGTAAGAATCAAGATAATCAATGTGGCTGTTACATACATATTGATTACAATACAGGCGAGTCAGGCCTGGTATACCGAGGATACGTCAGAGAAAACAAGGGCAACATGCTAGTTGCCATAAAAACTTGCAAAGGTATAGCTAATACACAGTGGAATCCATCTGTAGGGACACTACTAAAATGAGGACACATTCTTCTTTCTCAGATTAGAAATCCTGCATTCAATTTAGGTACCCATGAAATACGGAAACCTCGCTTTTCTCCGTCCAATTGGTGTCTAAACTAGAGAGGTTCCCCTGTGATTTTATCAAAGATAATTGATTTATCACTTTTAATGTACAGCTTTAGTTGCGGTGACTGACAAGGAGAGGTTACTGAAGGAAGTTTCACTCATGCTCACTTTCAGCCACCCCAATGTCATGCCACTAATTGGACTCTCATTTGACGAAGAGACGCCCCTGATTATTATGCCATTCATGTTGAATGGTACTGTTCTGAGCTATGTCCGAGACAACAGAAAGAGCCTGTTTTTCCTGGAAGCATCTGACAACATCCAAGTAAGAAACGATCACCGATTAATGCTGGTGTCAGCCATTATAAATGCTCCGTATAGGTTGAAGCTGCCACGAAGACCTGCCTAGGAATATGCTACCAGATATCGAATGGGATGGCATATCTTGCTAACTACAAGTTTGTTCATCGCGACTTGGCTGCCAGGAATTGCATGTTAGTAATAATTAAGAGTTATATAGAACAACAGGGTATGTTGGGGAATAAGCATGGGTCATCCTCTTTTTGTTTAGGATTGACGAAAATGGCATTATTAAAGTAGCTGATTTCGGACTGACAGAAGACATGTACAGCACCAACTACTACCGCCAAGAGAAAAGTCAGACTGGAACTGAGGAGAAGGTCCCTATCAAGTGGATGGCCCTCGAGAGTATTGAAACACACGTTTTTGATGAGAGCACTGATGTGGTGAGTCAAGAATACCATGTATCAACTTGAATTAGTCATGTTTGTTGATCTAGTGGTCATTTGGAGTGACATGTTGGGAGGTGTTCACATGTGGAGGAGTGCCGTATGCTGGGGTCCCAGTCACCACTCTACTGCGTGAGCTCCGCTCTGGACACAGACTTGATCGACCCAGCAACATCTCCTGCTCTGATGATATGTAAGAGCCAGAGGATATACGCCCAGCTTATCATTTAAGACACGACGGGAATAATCAATAATTCAATAGGACAGGGAAGCGAGCCTAGCAACCTACACATCAGTAATGCACGATTATTGTAAGTGAAGATGTGTAAAGGTTCTAAACCTGGCTGGCAATGCTCATGTTCAATACCCTAAATCCTAAATCAATGTTGTATAATCAGAGCTGTTATACATATTAATCTCAGTGACAACTATCCGTGCCACTTACATAACTCAGTAACAGTTTATTTAATGCACAGATGGTCAGTTTTGACCTCATGCTGGTCAGCCAGTCCTCAGGAGAGACCAAAGTTTGCCACTCTGGTCAACACCCTCACTGACCTCCTGAACAGTGACTCCAACTACATCAAGCTTCTGGGATAGACATTAATGTGTACTTTATAGATGTAACAGTTCCCAATTAGACTTCAATAAATTATGATAGTTACTTGTATAATATATGCATAAAGTTCTGTAAATTCTGTGCCAGATGGCTCGTAGGTGCTAAAGCAACAGCTCTCTTTGGCTTTTATCTCAACGTCAGTTCCACTTAGGGGCAACGGCATTGCACCAGCTGCTGTTACAACTGTGGTACACATGTGGAGGAGTGCCCTATACTCCACACCACCAGCAAAATTGCTCTAACTGTTGGGGATGAGGAATGTTCATATGCCTTGCCACTGCCCACATCCCTACCTTCCGTGCCCAAGTCAAGGGTTTCAGTCTCCTGAACTGTAAAGATGGCTAACATACCTAGTCCATACTCATGTAGGGGTTTTTAAATGTGAAGCGGGGCTAAAGCATTATCTTATGTTGCGATAACAGAAACTCTCCACATAACAAATCTGTAACCGTAGAAACGTTATATCCATAGTAAGTCAGGGCAAGAGCCACTTTTATTAGATGTCTAGCTTCATCACCGACCAATTTCTGCATCAGATTAAATTACAGTAACTGATAATATACTTACACTGCCATTGTACACACTTCAAAACTCTCCTTTTCAATGAGCCCAGACACATCCCTGCCCAGACACCTTTTCAGCTGTATACCGAGCACCTTTGCATTCTTCACAGTCATTGACTTAATCCAGGTATGTATGTAGTATGCAATGTACACAATGTATCATATTATACCAGTTTTGGGTCTTCACACTCATATGAGTAGACCAGGATATCTCTACAGCAATCTCCAAGCCGCCCTTTGCTCTTATAAACACCTTCAAAGCAGCTGTAAGAATGAAAAGCACTAAAGTGCAAACCATCGGCGAACTGCGCATGCGCGATACTACCAAATTGATGGGCTGGGCCGGCTATTTGTATGCGGTGGTCTTCCGCTAGTAGCCCGCGGATAGTCAGACACGGGCTAGCTACAGTAGTAGATAGCATGACATGCCATTGGTTGTGACTTCCTGAGCCCCCAAGGTACACAGAGCGAGCGTCAGGTCGCGGTAAGCCATGCATATTGGCCTTTTCGCTTGTTTTCACGGCATATCTCTCGAACGAAATCGTTTCAGGAAAATCGCCTAATTCAGGCTCCCGTAGTTCTGAATCCGCTGGTATCGCTAACGTACCGCCTCGTAGCCTGTAGTGCCAGAATAAGCGTCGACACACACACAGACAGACAGACAGACAGACAACCGTAACCCTCGCTGCGCATGCGCGCCGAGGGTTGACAAGCAAGACTCTATACCTACCGTGTAACACAGTATTCCTGCAGTGATTATCCTGTAGTGCCAGTACCCTAGATCAGGTGTGGCAGAACCACCAACTGTCGAATTCAAAATATCTGACACTCGGGGACCAAAGAGGACTGAGCTCGAGCTATCGCCTGCCCCAAATTGACGTTTGTACGTTGGGCAGTCTACTCGGCCTAACTGTAAGTATCAAAATGTCCGAAGGGATCGAAAAACGACAGACGAGAAACGACGAATGTCGAACGGTAAACATGATGCACAAAATTGGACAAGGTGAATAAAACAAGACACACGATGAACGAATGACGCGACGCATGCAACGAGAAATGTTACGCACAAATTTTTACTTGCATTTTTGATGGACAACACGACACACACAGCTTCCATCTCCTTTATGGCATTAGGTGTATACCTACCTTTTAGCTAGGTGACGTTAACTAGACTTCAATATGGGAGTGGGCGGGTAATTTTTCATAAAGATTTTTGCACAATCTTCTCAGATTTTTGGCTATATTATGTTTTTCACAAGCTGATCAGTATTGAATGTTTCTCCTTGGAAAAACTAGTGCTCGGATTCCAATGGTTCTTTTTCCATTAGTTCTGCTCAGTGGGTGCGCGCAGGCGCATTAGAATCACCAAAAATCTTTCATCCAAGTCTACAACCCACGCCAATCATGGCCTGTCCCTATTACGTACTTACTTTCAAAACCGAGTTCCAAACGCCGTACATCAACAAAGTCGTCAACAGTTCCTGCTCCCTTTTTTAATACTGCCCCTGTCCCCTTATGTCGCTCTCAGGGGGGAATTGTACAATTGACGTCAGCCTGGCCGCAAGTCCGGAATACAGAGGCTTTAGAAGGTCGATCCACTCGACCTCGAGCCAATCTATCCCGAAATCCTCTAATAATTTTGGGGAAGTCTTGTATGGGAGGTAACGTTTTGAGTGTCATTAAACCCCACTTAATTTGTCCACTTGCCATTATTCCTCCGTGATACAGTACGGGTCCTAGATGTGTACGACTCCACGTAGGCGATACGGCGAAGAAACTTATTGTCGTTTGGGAAGATACCCGAAGCTTCTATACGCCTGAAAACAGCAAGGACGACGTCAGAGCCCTTGGCTCCCTCAGCGACGGTATATATCATCCACTTCGGCGTTGCACATCAAGATGCAAGCGAGCGTGCACGGGAATATTATTACTAGTAGGCGAATGCATGCATTTTGGCGAGCGGAAGCGCAGCTTACAATTGAGGTCTAATCGTATGAGTCACTCTTGTGTGTGCACAAACAGTGAGATACATTGCACAGGACCAAGTTGGCCGAAACGACCCGAGCGCAGTAGACAATTCGAGTCGAGTCAAAAAACAGTCAGACGACAGCGCGAATCAGGCATAATCCGGCAATCTGATTGGTCTTGCAGGAAAGGGAACAAGTGGCAATGTAGAAAAATCTCTCGCTGGACTGTGCAGCAATACTCGATAGCTTCGGAGGTGTTGCGTTTCCCCTGATTCCGCTCGATTCAGGCAGCATTATGAAAATGTTGAAATCCCTTTCGGATTAAAAAGAAGCGCGTAATGCTGGAGCATGCGCAGTTGGACGACGTACGGGGTACATATATATATAATATATAGAGAAAAATCGCGCCGTACGGACCACTAGGTTAGCTCGCTTCCGCTCGCCAATTAGTTCCGGACAACGCATGGACGACCTGAGGTAATAATATCGAGTCGCTATCACGTCCTCTAACACTGAGCTAAGACAGAATCACCCTTTGTTTTAAGCTCCAAACAAAGGCAATTTCCTGTACAAGAACGTGCACGTGCGGTCACGGCAGGTGTTGCCGCGTCGCGAGGATACGCAGCAGGGCGCGACGCGGCACGGCGCGACGGGGGCACCCTCGGCGCGCATGCCAGACACAAGAGACATCACCCCGTGGTTCCTATAGCCTCAGTTATTCTTAGACCCAGTACTGCCTCGAATTCTATCAACATTATGTAGGAACTGCTGCTTCTCCTACGGCCGCTCCTATTCCCTCCGATGGCCTGTACGACCGTATTTTCTCCGATCCCTTCGTCCTCCATGATGGCCAGGGCGATAGGAACGGCGTTGAAGATGACCTTGCTGCCTATAAAATAGTGGCACTCTTCGATGATATCCTTCAACTTCCCAGAAAACCGCTCCGTATATAGCTACCCATCCTCGCAAGCAGAGACACCACTTTGGCTGCGACGGGCCTCTTCTTTGGCGATCCTCAGGACGTTTTTCGACTTGCCAACTGCCGAAGACACCTCGTCGTTAACCTTCGCTATCTTTTCTCGCAGGTTAAAACAATTTCCCGTCGTAGGCTTCGCCCAGACCTTCAACAATGATCTCTAGTTCCTCGCCGTCCTTGCAATAGTGTTGAGTGCTCCTGACAACCGGCTCCTCGGATTTCGTCGCCATTCTTTCCTCGGGCGCATGAATCCCCAGTAGAGGAATGTAACGAATTATTGTTTGGCGTGCGAGCAGTTTGGCGCATCACGAAGAACATTATGTCTACAGCGCCCCAACCGATAAGAAAATCCCCGCATGAATTGAAACGACTATGTAGGCTCGCTTCGCTCTCCAATTATTTATTATAATGTGGGATCTACTTTTTAAGCCTTAACGGGTTAATGTGTTTCTCTGTCCATTATTGTTAGGCTATTTAGCTACCAAACCATGGTTCATGACAGAGTAAAAAACACATACACTGAGACTGACACTGACTTTTATTCCACGGCTTATATCCCTATTTGTGTATGCAACATGTGTGATATATAACTTTACAGTGGTATATATATAACCTTTTTCTTTACTGCATTAACTATGTAGCTACATCATGGATGTCATTTGTAGTGACACGTTTGAGAAGTTCAAACTACTGGAAACCTCAACTTGTTTGTTGGCAAATAGGCTCTGAAGAAAGGTAAGTAAAAAAATAATATTAGACAGCTATCACGTGATAACCTTAGTACCTTGAACGGCACACCTTTTATAAAACCTGTTTGATAATAATAATAATATGATTAAAAGTAGACCTCTATCCAGAGACGATAATGCTTATACCCACCTATGAAGCTTCATCATATTCTTTCTGTGAAGGAGGATGGCAATAACCACTACAGCAATCACTAAAAAACTAGTGAAGGAATAGTGATGGCAACGTCACTGCACTGCGGTCTTTTGATACGGAATGGATGGTGGGTGTTGTGCAATAGCACATTTGCACTTCTCTGGCAGCTGAATAATTACCGAAGCAGTTGAGATGTACACGAGATGTCTCATACACCACTGTGAGTATCGACTGAAACTCTATGGCTTTGCAGTTGAAGTATTCACAGATGTTGTCCATGTCAAAATTAAAAGTGACATTATAGCACTTTGTCGATGTTGCGTTAACAAAAGTAAGGGCTTTTGACGTGTATTGAAAGAGAGGCACTCTTTCTGTAGTAGACATATGTGATGGTGGTTAGCTATTAGCTATACTCCTATGAGGGATGTTCCCAAATGTAGAGGATAGCAACATTTACGATGATTTTTTTGGTTTTTTGAATGGGCGATTCAAAGGCGCCGCTATAGTACTGTATATTCGTCATACAGAACACTTTTTGTTATTTTGTGCTCCTATAATAATTATATAATAACATTACTAATTTTTCTCATCCATCATTATCACCACATTTTAACCGTGATTCACAAAGTATCTGATATTATTATAAACTCATGTAGCTGAGGGAGACCCTGCATACTCCACAAGGGTGAGCTCAACGGCATAAAATTTCCCTCAAGAACAACATTGATAAGGCAAACTTTTAT